>JADRCD010067349.1:0-22897 GCA_019843815.1 Montemys delectorum | reverse complement strand
TTCCAAGTTGTACTATAAAGATATAGTAATAAAAACAGCCTGGTAATGGCACAAAAACAGACACAGTGATCAACAGACTCCGATTGAAGACGTATACAGAAGTCCACACACCTGATTTTAATAAAGAAGCCAAAAACATACACTGGAAAAAGATAACATCTTCAACAAAAGGAGTTGGTCATACTGGATGGCTGCATGTAGAAGAATCTAACAGACTCGTAATTATCACCCCACCAAAAACAAAAACAAAAGACAAAAAACAAACCAAAAACCTCAACTTCAAATGGAACATAGACCTTAACATAAAACCAGATACACTGAAGCTGATAGAAAAGAAAGTGTGAAAATTCACAGGCAAATGGGTGGAACTAGAAACAAAAATCATCCTGAGTGAGGTGTCCTAGACTCATAAGGACAAATATGTATTCACTTATATGTGGGTGGATACATCAATGGCAACCAAACTACAATCTATAGACCCACAGATGTTAGGAATAGAGTAAGGGACTTGAGGATACAAATAGTTCTGATTAGGAAAGAGAGCTATAATGGATAATTAGGATGGATAAGAGAGCTGAAATGGGAGAATCAAGTGGGGAGGGAAGGAGAAAGGGGGTTGATGAAGGAAGTAAAGGAAGAGAGATCTGAAATTAAAGGCCATTTGAGAGGTAGTATGGAAGCCAAAAGCAGTAGACACCTCCGAGTATCTATACATATGTGAAGCCAATGTCAATGAAAGTGTCAAATAATGGAGGAGACCAAGACACAACTGCTCATCTCCTGTCCTCAAATTAAGCTTCCTAGACTAGGTTGGGGTTAAATATAATTGTATTGTTGGGCAATGGGGCCCCATAAGAATCCCTAAGCATTCCGAGCTACTGTCAGAATGTCATGTAGCTCTCCACAAACTGACAGCAAGGCCCCATTGCTGAAGACAACACCAGAACAACTCCCAGAAAATGGAGAAGTTGAGCTGGTGTCTACATAGAGCCTTCACCTCTATGTCTTAGTGTCTTTGGTACAGGAAGGTACTGTACATGCTATCAAAAGAGAATGGTTACCCTTTCCAGCATTTAATTCTTTCATCTATAGTGCCATCCTGCCTTCAAGCAATATCAGATTTCACTTATGGCTGAGTCCACAAGATAGACTCCATACTCAACACTGCTTTAGTTACCAAAAACCTGAGACTAGGTAACCCAGGTTCCTAGGGTAAAACCAAATGTTACTTATGGTCTAAAATAACCAAACTAAACCAAACACACAAACAAAACATATGAGTGATAAAATGACTCCTAGTGCTATTTTGCTATACTTGTAGATCAGTACCTTGCTCAGCCATCATCAAAAAAGTTTTCTCCTGCAGTAGATAGGAACAAATACAGAGACCCACAGCCAGACACTATGCAGAGACTGAAAGACGTGGAGCACTCAGTCCTAACTGTGATTGCTCCATTAAAGTCCTCCCTTAAGAGCTCATAGAACCCTCAGTAGAGTCAGAAAAGAGCTATTGGAGGACACCAGGAGAGCAAGGCCCTCTAAATTATAAACAAAGCTCATATAAACTCAGAGACTGAGGCAGCACACACAGGGATTGCCTGGGTCTACACCAGATTCTCTGCAAGTGGACTTCAATTAGTACATTCATGGGATTCTTAAGTGTGGGAATTTGTAGGTATCTGGTTCCTGTGCCTTCTCTTGGACTCTGTTGGTTTGTCTTTTCTAACTCACATGTGATAGTTTTTGTTTTATCTTGTTATATCATACCATATTATATATTATATTATATTATATTATATTATATTATATTATATAATATATTTTTTTTATCTCTTAGAAAACTGTTCTTTTTAAATGAGAGACAGAAAGAGAGTGGTTCCAGTTGGGAAGGGAGATGGGAAAGAACTAAGAGGAGTAGAGGGAGGGGAAACTATTAAACTGTAATCAGAATATATTATGTGAGAAAATAATCTAATTTCAATAAAAGAAAAAAAACAATTTACTTATAAAATTAAGTTACATTCCACCAAACTGCAAACACTGTGTCATTTTCTAGTTTGCTGTGTATTTTTTTTCTATTTTATGAGTTGAGATTCTTGAGTAAAACATTTACTTAATATTAAAATTTTATTTTCTACAGTAAAAATAATTTATAGAGATACTCACATATATGAGACCAAAAACACTTAAAGTTTCCATGGTTTTCCTGATTATTTAGAGTTAGAATATGGTGTGTGTTCTTCATTTCCTCTCAGGGAATGAGTGAAAGCTTTAGGTAGATGCCTTTCTACTTGATTTCATTTGTGCTAATTTGTTCACTCATTCATTCATTCACCGACTTATGTATATTCATTTTATTCAATAAACATGATTCCATAGGCTATGTGGTTTCAAAGTATGTTAAACAAAACAGTTTTCTATTACTGTTTCATGGAATTCATTTGAATACATATACAGTATTAATTTTTAACCAAAAATATGAAGATTTTCACATTAATATTTTCCATGGCAATATTAGTAACCTTTTAGTTTATGTTCTCCTAGGTACTTATTTTGAGTATTCTGTGATTAGAGTGTCACACCTACTGGAGTCTAGGAGATCATAGCAGTCCTATAGGGGTGTCACACCTACTGGAGTCTAGGAGATCATAGCAGTCCTAGAGTCACACCTACTGGAGTCTAGGAGATCATAGCAGTCTTATAGGGGAGTCACACCTACTGGAGTCTAGGAGATCGTAGTAGTCCTAGAGTCTAACAGAGCACTTCTGTGATGGGCTTCTCAGAGAAGTTGAGAATTTTGATGTCTTACTTTATTTGAAATTTACAAGGGCAAATAGAGCCAGCCAAAGAGACTGAAACTGAGATGGAACATCAATCTAAGAAGTTTAGCAATAAGATATCATAAAACTAAAAACTCAGTGTCTCATGCTTGGAGGGACAAACTTTTTGAGGTGTATGGAGTACATTTCTTGACTAGTGCTCACTAGCTGTCTTAGTCAGGGTTCTCTAGAGTCACAGAACTTATGGTAGTCTCTATGTAGTAAAGGGATTTATTGATGACTTACAGTTTGTAGTCCAACTCCCGACAATCAACTCCCAACAGTTGTGAATGGGAGTCTAAGGATCTAGCAGTAGTTCAGTCCCACAAGGCAAGCAGGCAAAGCAGAGAGAGCCTTCCTTCTTCCAATGTCCTTATATAGGTCTCCAGCAAAAAGTGTGGCCCAGGTTAAAGGTGTGTGCCACCACACCTTTAACCCCAGATGACCTTGCTTGAACTCGTAGATCTTCCAGTCTTAATCTTTTAGGATTCATAGCCACTATGCCACCACACACTTAATCTCAGATGATCTTGAACTCATAGAGCTTTCTATGTTAATCCTATGGGATTCATAGCCACTATTCCTCAAGGTCTCCATGTCAAGATTTAGGTCAGAAACTTGTATCTCTCAGCCTCCAGATTAGGGCCACAGGTGAGCCTTCTAATTCTAGATTGTAGTTCATTTCAGACGTAGTCAAGTTGACAACCAGGAATAGCCACTACACTAGCACATGTAGATATGGACCAATTGTATTCTTTTTCTGCAGAGAAATTTATCTTATAAGCAAGCATGTTTTCAAGAAACATACTATAGTTGTTTGATTCTTTTAATCACATAAGGAATGGTAGAAGTTGTGTTCTTAGTGAAATAACAGAAACATGGAGTAATAAAGTGATTTTATTCTTTAAAATGTATCTTCGAATGCTGGGTGAGCATGTTAATGGATCTAGAAATCTTGAACGCTTGTCACAATGTATAGTTTCAATAAGCTTCCTCTTGTAATCATTTTTATCATGGCTGCTTGTGTTCCAAGAACTTCTCTGCACAAAATTAGGCTTATATATAAAAATTTGTATCTTGAGCCAAGTTCAATATGAATGCCCAGCTGACATGTAAATCACATTGCAGATTCTTGGATGATGCTACTGATTCTAAACTTTGGGGTCTTACGGTTTGACTAACTTCAGGAGAAAGGAATGTACTGAAACAGAATCTCCTGTTTTACAATTTCCTAATTAGTTATTCTAATATTTGAGTGTGGAAAGAGCAGGATATAAATATTTCAAGAAAAGAGCTTAAACTTAATGAATGTATTTTTCTAGCAGATCTAGGTATAATCAGAAACATATGTACTGTTTAATTTTCCAGGATTTTTAAATCCCTACAGTTTTCAGTAAATATGTATATATAAATTGGTCAAAAATATAGATCTATTAACAGATTGATTGATTAGACTTGCTTTGATTGAATTTAAACAGTTAATGGCCAAGTTGTTACACAGTATTTGTATTGTGTTACTTTTATATTGAGCATGAGAGCCACAAGAAGCATGAAATCATTTGAAGTGAGAACAAATATTGAGTTATTCAGAAGCAATTCGGAGTTGAGAAAGAGCTGTGAGCTGGACTTCAGGGATACTTAATATGACCTGAGGGCAGATGCTCTGAGTACTGTAGGCAGCAAAAGGAAGCTGCTATTATTGAGCTGAAATAGTGACCTGTGCAGAGCAAATCATGCAAGATGAGGTGGCTAAATCCACAAGATAAGTAAGAGTTAATTAATAGCTAGCATGAGCCTCTAGGTTGCTAGTCAGCCAAGACTCTGCTTTCATTGTCAGGGTTTAAGAAATATCTTGAATATGATCATGCCTTATTTCTATAACAGATCTGAACTGATATAAAATATTGTGCTTTCTTTGTAGGTCATCATTGGCATTGGTTTATATTCCTGTATCATTTTATTTTTAAATATTATTAGGTGATAGTTAACATGTGAAATTATATGTACATATAAAATTTCAAATAAAGTACACAAAACTGTGATAAATGGTTAAGATATAGAATAAACATAGCTTAAAAGGTACAATAATTAAGTATGTCAAGCTTGGGACCTACCTTAAACATCAGAGAATTCCCAGCAGCCTTCACTTTGCTGTGGGCTCCTTCTTTATCAGACCTCTAAGTTCCTTATATCCTGAAGAGAACTGATAGTTTGAGTCTATCATTCCTTTCCTGTAGTGTAATTTCTTTGCTTAGGCACATTTTCCTTGTGAACATTCTCTACAAATGTCCTCATTTTAAACTTTATGAAAATGGTGTCTGGTGACTTTTGTTTGTCCAATCAACATTTATGATCTTAAGGCTGGATCAATGGGGAGCACTTATGTGCTCATAGTAGCATCAGAGAACCAGCTGGCTATTCAGAATTGATTGAAATTGCCTCAGTGGTTGGCCTAGATTACATTAGAGGAACCATCCATTCTGCACAACATTTTTTGGTAAACATTTACCAGCAGGCTGCTGAATTTATCCATCCCGTGTGTACAGTTGAAATACACTACAGTGCAACAATGCCACAGCTCATTGGTTTCATCACCCAAGAACATCCTAACAAGGCTTATTGGCATTCCAATACATGAAGCTGGATTTTCTAAGATCTTTAACTGGATATTCAGTTTTGGGATTTTACATCATATAAATGCTCAAATTTTAATATAATGGAAACCTTTTCTCAAATTGTTTAGACATCACCAAGTAAATCCCTATTTTACTAGGTATTTTCAGCTTAATTAATTAATACCAAACAAATAGTTATAAAACAATACTTCACTATAGTCTCTATTTGATTTTTTCTGGTTTCTAAGGTAATGAGGCATATTTCATATATTTACTTGACATTTGTGTTTCCTCTTCTATGACGTCTGTTCAGTCTGTTGATTATTTCTCAATGGATATGTGGAACTTATTAAATTTTAGGTTATAATCATATTTGAATATCATCATTGAGCAATGAAAACTATACTACAAATATATCTCCTTCCAGTCTGGGCCAGTGCCCTGAGCAAAACATGGGGGTTAAACTCCTCAGCCAGTCTCACAACAGCCAGAGGAAGCTCCACTCCAAGGCTCTCTAACACACCCAGGATCACAGGATCAGAGGATCACAGGATCCCAGCAGCTTGGTCACACCAGTATCTCAGGGTCCCAGAGGTAGCTTGACACCCAGGAGCTCTGACACACCCAGGATCTCAGGATCACAGGATCACAGAGACAGCTGGACTCTGAGGAGTTCTGACATAAGCAGGATCACAGGAAGGACAGGTTCCAGTCAGATATAGCAAGGGCAGGTAGCATTACAGATAATCAGATGGCAGGAGGCAAGTATAAGAACATAAGCAACAGAAACCAAGGTTACTTGGCATCATCAGAACCCAATTCTCCCACCACAGCAAGTCCTGGATACAACATCACACCGGAAAAGCAAGATTCGGATCTAAAATCACTTCTCAGGATGATGATAGAGGAATTAAGGAGGACATAAATAACTCCCTTAAAGAAATGCAAGAAAACACAGGTAAACAGCTAGAAGCCCTTAAAGAGGAACACAAAAAGCCCTTAAAGAATTACAGGAAAACTTAATTAAATAGGTGAAGGAAATGAACAAAACCATCCAAGATCTAAAAAATGGAAGTAGAAACCATAAAGAAATCACAAAGGGAGACAACTCTGGAGTTAGAAAACCTAGGAGAGAGATCAGGAGTCATAGATGCAAGCATCAACAACAGAATACAAAAGATAGAAGAGAGAATCTCAGGGGCAGAAGATACTATACAAAACATTGACACAACAGTCAAAGAAAATGCAAAATGCAAAAAGCTCTTAACCCAAAACATCCAGGAGATCCAGGACACAATGATAAGACCAAACCTCAGGGTAATAGGTACAGAAGAGAGTGAAGATTTCCAACTTAAAGGGCTAGTAAATATCTTTAACAAAATTATAGAAGAAAACTTCCTTAACCTAGAGAAAGAGATGCCTATGAAAATACAAGAAGCCTACAGAACTCCAAATAGTTTATACCAGAAAAGAAATTCCTCCAGTCACATAATAATCAAAACACCAAATGCACTAAACAAAGAAAGAATATTAAGAGCAACAAGGAAAAAATATCAAGTAACATATAAAGGCAGACCTATCAGAATTACACCAGACTTCCAACCAGAGACTATGAAAGTTAGAAAATCCTGGGCAGATGTCATATAGACCCTAAAAGAAAAATGCCAGCCCAGGCTACTATACCCAGCAAAAGCCTCAATTATCATAGAGAGAGAAAACAAGATATTCCATGACAAAACCAAATTTCCACAATGTCTTTCCACAAATCCAGCCCTACAAAGAATAATAGATGGAAAACTCCCACAAAAGGAGGGAAACTACACCCTAGAAAAAAGCAAGAAAGTAATCTTTCAACAAACCCAAAAGAAGACAGGCACACAAACATAATTTCACCTCTAGCAACAAAAATAACAGGAAGTAACAATGAAATTTCCTTAATATCATCTTCTTAACATCAATGGATTCAATTCCCCAATAAAATGACATAGACTAACAGACTGGATATGTAAACAGGACCCAGCATTTTGCTCCATACAGGAAATGCACTTCAGTGACAAAGATAAACACTACTTCAGAGTAAAGTGTTGGAAAACAATTTTCCAAGCAAATGGTATCAATAAAGAAGCTAAAGTAGTCACTCTAATATCGAATCAAATCAACTTTCTATCAAAAGTTATCAAAAAAGATAAGGAAGGACAATTCATACAGGTCAAAGAAAAAATCTACCAAGATGAACTCTGAATTCTGAACATCTATGCCCCAAATGCAAGGGCACCCACATACATAAGAGAAACTTTTCTAAAGCTCAGAGTACACAATGTACCGCATACAATAATAGTGGAAGACTTCAACACTCCACTCTCATCAATGGACTAATCATGGAAACAGAAACAAAACAGTAAACAAAATGTTTTGCTATTTCTGTATTTTCTTTTCTTATATTTCATTGTATTTTCTGGTGAATAAATTCCCATATTGTAAACATCAAAAAATGCAAATTTCAGAAAAAAATATTTCTTCATGTTGTGGCTTTTTTCCTTGGCATTTTTGATAGTTTTTAAATTTTCCTTTTTCTTTTGTCTTTTTTAAAAAAAGGTTTATTTGCATGGATGTGGCATGTGTGTTTGTGTGTGTGGAATATGTGAGCGGGTACATCCTCTTCTAACATTTTCCATGTTATTTCTATTTCAGACTGGGTTTCTCGCTGCCTCTGAAACTCACTGATGAGCTTGACTGGCTGGACAGTGAAGCCCTAGGATTTTTGTGTCTCTGTTCCACCACCATACGTGTTCCACAGGTGGATTTACAAGTGTGTGCTACTATGGTCATTACATGTATGGCAAGGATCCGAACTCAGCCTCACACATGTGCAACAAGCATTTTCCTTGCTGAGCAATCACCTCAGCTCCATTGCTCTTCATTTTCTATAGTTTGTTTTCACTATCTTTTAACTTCATTTAAAAATTTGAGTTAATTAAAGTGGTAAGTTATAATGATAGAAATTGTACATATTGGTAGGGTACCCTGGAGTTTTCTATTTTAATACATGTAAGCTTTTGTGTAAAGTTAAAAAATATTCATAAACATTAGTTATTTCATTTGTTTGTGGTAAAATTATTCTCTCCTTTCCCTAGCTTTTGGTGTGTACATTACTGTTATATTGTACCTCTAATGGCCATGAACTTACTGTGTGCTTTAAGATGGTCTCCATTCAGACATAAGGGAAGTATTTCCTGATCCCATGTGCTGTGACCTGCTAGATTACTATAGAATCATAGTAATGCATCTTAGATGGCACTGAAGTAACATTACAATCAGCACTTTTTCATCAAGCATTTTGAAGTACTCTAGCTTTAACTTCATATGAAAAGTGATGGAGTTTGTGCTGCGTCATATAGAAATGGGTTTGCACTAAATACTGCTAATTTTAAAAGACAATAAAGTAGACAGCTGTGGTCCTGGCTGTTACAGTTTTGTCAACCTGAAAAAAGTCTAGACATGCCTGGTTAGTTTTGTTCAACTTAATACAAACTAGAATCATCTAGGAGGATGAAATCTCAACTGAGCAATTGTTCCCATCAGATTTTTCTGGAGCATGTCTGTAGAGCATGGTCACTCTTTCATGTGAGAGGGTTCTGCATACCTTTACAGATACTACCCCTGGGTACATGGTGCTGGGCAAGCTGAGCATGCTATGGGAGCAAAAGCCAGTAAGAGACATTCTTTCACGATCTCTACTTCAGTACCTACCTCCAGGTTTCTGTCTTAGCTTTTCTAGATGAGGGAAAGTGACTTAGAAGTATAAGCTAAAATTCCACATTCTCATACAAGGTAGTTTTGGTCTGTGACTTATAACAGCAGCATATACTAAACTAGGACACCTAAGCATAGGGAATCTAAACTAAGAAATCCCTCCAGTATTTTGGCCTGTGTGCATCTCTGTACAACATGTTCTTGATTAGTAATTATAGGTAGGGCCCAGCCCACTGTAGGTGGTCCCATGCCTAGGCAGCTATATCAGAGATGCAGCTGTGTAAGTCATGGGAGCAATCAAGCAAGCAGCATTCCTTCCTAGTTTCTGCTTCAGTACCTGCCTCCAGGTTTATGGCTTCAGCTCCTGCTTGGCTTCCCTAGATAACAGACTGTATCCTGTAAACTAAAATACACTCTCCTCCCACATTACTTTTGGTCCTGAAATTGTATCAAAGCAACAGAAAAACAAGCTAGGACACAATATAATAAGGGAGAAAGAAGCATAAATTAGACTCTCAGGAAGAAAATGAAGTCTATCTTAGAGAAAGAAACAATATTTAATCATAACATCACCTTAACACATTGCTGAGAGAAAAGTAGTGTATCTCCCATAGGATATTACTATTTTTCTCCAAGAAGACTAACTGGACTAATGACAAGATAATAGGAGTAAAAGACATGCCAATTATCAAGGAACTCATAATGACCTCCACTTTCTATAGAGCCATGGTGGAAAATCAAATTGTAAAAAGTTAGAATTAGTAGCATGACTTTGACAGTAGCCAATGTATAGTTGGCTGTTCAGAATCTGCCCTTCCTGATTCCTTTTCTCATTTGTACTTCTGAGCCCAGGCCAGTGGGATGAGCTTGTGAGTCAAGGTTGTAGGTATTTGGTTCAGGGAACTTATTTTTGAAAATCACCAAGAGCTACTAAAACTTCAATAAATACTTTTGAATTTAAAACTTACCCAATGAGTCTGGGATTATATCATCTGAAGAATGAAATATTTGTAGTGTGTCTTCTGTCCTTTCTATCAGGTTGTCTCCTTGAAGCCTAAATAATTAAAAAATTATCATTGGAAACTGTAACGATGCTAAATGGTGAACTTCAAAGTATACGCCAGACTTCTAGACTCTTAAATCAAACATGCTTCTTCAACATAAGCAAAGACATTTGTGCTTATCTTAATAACCATAAACAATATCTTATCTTAATCTCAGGATGTTGTTTTTTCTAGCTGTAAAGGAAAGGTCTTCTATCTGTTTCTACATATGCAGTACGATTACTGTAGGCCAGTGATTCTCAACCTATGTGTTGTGCCCCTTTGGAGTTCAAATGACCCTTCCACATGGGTCACATTTCAGATATCCTACATGTCGTATGTATACTTTATGTTTCATAAAAGTAGCAAAATTAGTTATAAATTAGCAGTGAAAGTAATTTTGTCTTGAGCTTGCCAAAACATGAGGAACAATATTAAAGGTCACACTATTAGGAAGGTTGAGAAGCACTGCCCTACACTAGTCTAGAGCCAAACTCCTTTATATCTTAACTAGAGCAAAAAAAAAATAGTTACAGCAAATGATTTTACTAAGCCACAAAATCTGGTTGACCAGAGAGAAAACAATCCTGATACTATGTGTTCAGCTGACTTTCAGGTCCTGCACTCATGAGACACTTTTTATAAGTGCACAGAGGTTTGCCACATACATACATGTCCAAATCAAATCAGTCCGAACAGTGGTGCACACTGAAAGCAGTCCTAAGAGGAAAACTCATAGCTCTGAATGCCTCCAAAAACAAACTGGAGAGAGTATACACTAGCAGCTTAACAGCACATCTGAAAGCCCTAGAACAAAAAGAAACAAATTCACCCAAGAGGAATAAAGGGCAGGAAATAATCAAACTCAGGGCTGAAATCAACCAAGTGGAAACAAAAAGAACTATACAAAGAATCAACCAAACCAGGAGCTGGTTTTTTGAGAAAATCAACAAGATAGATAAACCCTTAGCCAGACTAATCAGAGGGCATAGAGACAGTATCCTAATTAACCAAATCAGAAATGAAAAGGGAGACATAACAACAGAAACTGTGGAAATCCCAAAAATCATCAGATCCTTCTACAAAAGCCTATACTCAACAAAACTAAAAAACTTGGATGAAATGAAAAATTTTTTGACAGATACCAGTTGCCAAAGTTAAATCAAGATCAGATAAATGATCTAAACAGTTCCATATCCCGTAAAAAATAGAAACAGTTGTTAAAAGTCTTCCAAAAAAAAAAGAAAAAGAAAAAGCTCCGAACCAGATGGGTTTAGACCTTCAAGAAGACCTAATACCAATACTCCTCAAACTATTCCATGAAGTAGTAACAGAAAGTACTCTACCAAATTCATTTTATGAAGGCACAATTACTCTGATACCTATACCACACAAAGACACAACAAAGAAAGTGAACTTCAGAGCAATTTTCCTTGTGAATATCAATGCAAATATACTCAATAAAATTCTCGCAAACCAAATTCAAGATCACATCAAAATGATCATCCTTCATGATCAAGTAAGCTTCATCCCAGGGATGCTGGTACAGTTCAATACAGTGAAATACATCAATGTAATCTACTATATAAACAAACACAAAGAAAAAACAGATATGATCATTTCATTAGATCCTGAGAAAGCATTTGACAAAATCCAACATCCCTTCATGATAAATGTCCTGGGTAGATTGGGAATTCAAGGCCCATACCTAAACATAGTAAAAGCAGTATACAGCAAATCAGTAGCAAACATCAAACTAAATGCAGAGAAATTGAAGCAATCTCACTAAAGTCAGAGACTAGACAAGGCTGCCCATTCTCTCCCTACCTATAAAGTACTTTGTTGCGGAAATTATTAAAAAAGTGAATCTACCCCACAAACTCTCTTTCCTGCCAGGGAACGTTCTAGTGCCAGTACCATCTGCCTCATCACTAAGTCCTGGCGGGTTCTTGCTATTGTCTCCCAGCTATCAGCAATGTCTCGCACACATGCAGCTCTTTACACACTCCCACATTCATTCAACTAATGCGTAACACCCAGTAAAGATGACTCTTAAAGCTTAATTATCTAATCAGATTTATATAATAATAAGATCACAATTACAAAATGTCAATACAATAAATTCAATGCCAAATGATAAAGACAAATGTTTGACCCAATTAATTTAACCTTGTAAAAACTTTAGCCTGTTATAACCACGAGGGGGGGTGTGACTCATCCTCATCATCTGCCTTGATGAAGAATATCTCCTCTTCCTGCTCTCTGACCTTTCTTCTCCTCCAACTCTAGCTTCACCTCTCTCTTCCTGTCGAATCAAGGCCTGTCACTGCCCTAATGTGATTGGACAAAGAAAATGTTGCAATAGTACTTGAAGTCCTAGGCAGAGCAATCAGATAACAAAAGGAGATCAAAGGGATACAAATTCGAAAGGAAGAAGTCAAATTATCACTATTTGCACATGATATGATAGTATACTTAAGTGACCCCTAAAATTCCACCAGAGAACTTCTAAACCTGATGAACAACTTCAGCAACGTAGCTGGATATAAAATTAACTCAAGCAAATCCTTCCTCTACACAAAGGATAAACAGGCTGAGAAAGAAATTAGGGAAACAATACCCTTCACAATAGTCAAAAATAATATAAAATACCTTGATGTGACTTTAACTAAGCAAGTGAAAGATCTGTATGACAAGAACTTCAAGTCTCTGAAGAAAGAAATCGAAGAAGATCTCAGAAAGGATCTTCCATGCTCATGGATTGACAGGATTAATATAGTAAAAATGGCCATTTTGCTGAAAGCAATCTACAGATTCAATGCAATCCCCATCAAAATTCCAACTCAGTTCTTCACAGAGTTACAAAGAGCAATTTGGAAATTCATCTGGAATAATAAAATACCTAGGATAGTGAAAACTATTCTCAACAATAAAAGAACTGGTGGAATCACCATCCTTGACTTAAGCTGTACTACAGAGCAATTGTGATAAAAACTGCATGGGATTGGTACAATGACAAGCAGGTAGATCAATGGAACAGAATTGAAGACCCAGAAATGAACCCATGCACCTATGGTCACTAGATCTTTGACAAAGGAGCTAAAACCATACAGTGGAAGAAAGATAACATTTTCAACAGATGGTGATGGCTCAACTGGCAGTTAGCAAGTAGAAGAATGCAAATCGTTCCATTCCTATCTCATTGTACAAAGCTCAAATCCAAGTGGATCAAGGACCTCCACATAAAACCAGATACACTCAAACTAATAGAAAAAAATGTAGGTAAGAACCTTGAGAACATGGGCACAGGGGAAAATTTCCTGAAGAGAACATCAATAGTTTATGCTCTAAGATCAAGAATTGACAAATGGGACCTCACAAAATTGCAAAGCTTCTGAAAGGTAAAAGACACTGTCAATAGGACAAAATGGTAACCAACAAATTGGGAAAAGATCTTCACCAACCCTACATCCAATAGAGGGCTAATATTTAATGTATACAAAAAACTCAAGAAGTTAGACTCCAGAGAACCAAATAACCCTATTAAAAATGGGGTACAGAGCTAAACAAAGAATTGTCAACTGAGGAATACTGAATGCCTGAGAAGTACCTACAGAAATGTTCAACATCCTTAGTTATCAGGGAAATGCAGATCAAAACAAACCTGAGATTCTACTTCACACCAGTCAGAATGGCTAAGATCAAAAACTCAGGTGACAGCATATGCTGGAGAGGTTGTCGAGAAAGAGGAACACTACTTCATTGCTGGTGGGATTGCAAGCTGGTACAACCACTCTGGAAATCAGTTTGGTGGTTCATCAGAAAATTGGACATAGTACTACCTGAGGACCCAGCAATACCATTCCTCGGCATATACCCAGAAGATGCTCCGACATGTAATAAGGACACATGCTCCACTATGTTCATAGCAGCCTTATGTATAATAGTCAGAAGCTTGAAAGAACCCAGATGCTCCTCAACAGAAGACTGGATATAGAAAATGTGGTACATTTACACAATGGAGTATTACTCAGCTATTAAAAACAATGACTTTTTGAAATTCTTAGACAAATGGATGGATCTGGAGGATATCATCCTGAGTGAGGTAACCCAATCACAAAAGAACACAGGTGATATGCACTCACTGATAAGTGGATATTACCTCAGAAGCTCGGAATACCCAAAATATAATCCATAAACCAACATGAATCTTAAGAAGAAGGAAAACCAAAATGTGGATACTTCAATCCTTCTTAGAAAGGGGAACAAAATACCCATTGAAGGAATTGCAGAGACAAACTATGATTGAAGGAATGGCAATCCAGAGATTCCCCCACCTGGGGATCTATTTCATATACAATTACCAAACCCAGACACTATTGTGGATGCCAACAAGTGCTTGCTGACAGGAGCTTGATATAGTTGTCTCCTGAGGGGCTCTGCCAGTACCTGACAAATGCAGAGGTAGATGCTCACAGCCATCTACTGGACTGAGCATGGGTCCCCAGTGAATGACCTAGAGAAAGGACCCAAGGAGCTGAAGGGGTTTGCAGCCCCATAGGATGAACAACAATATGAACTAACCAGTATCCCGAGAGTTCCCAGGGACTAAATCACTAACCAAAGAGTACACATGGTAGGACTCATCATTCCAGCTGCATATGTATTAGAAGATGGCCTAGTTGGTCATCAATGGGAAGAGAGGCTCTTGGTCCTGGAAGGTTCTATGCCCCAGTGTAGGGGAATGCCAGAATCAGGAAGCAGGAGAAGGTGGCTTGATGAGCAGGGGGAGGGGGCAGGTCATAGAGGGTATTTCAGAGGGGAAATGAGGAAAGAGGAAAACATTTGAAATGTAAATAAAGAATTTTTTTAAAAAAGTATAATTATTAACTATACTGTGCTCCATTATTAAAATTCTCCATAATACGTATGCTTTTTGTATCATGGTAGAGTCACACAATAACTTGTTCTCTTTATGTTTTGTAAAATTATAAATATTTGGAAATTATACTTGCTTTTTATAACATTGCTTTCTCTGTATTTCTCTATATGCCACAATGTGTACTATATCAGCCTCCTGTAAATACAATCATGGTTTCTGGATTGTGTAAGCTAACTAGGATGGGCATCACATAAAATGGTAGTTGTTGCCAAGACTGAATGCCTGCATTTGATCCCTTAGGCCCACATATAAAAAAGAAAGTTGTCCTCTGACCTCCACGTGAGTGCCATAGCATGGGAAAACCCACACCCACAAATAAGTAAATAAAGAAATGGAAAAATTAAAAATTTGCCAAGGATAATTTTCTTATAATGCTTTTTACAAGAATGCTGTATATGCATTTTGTACCTCAATAACTTTTATTACAGGAAAAGAAAACAGAACTTTAAAATAACTGGTGAGCTATACTTTTCTCCAAACCTTTCCTACCTCTTTCCCCTTTCAATTCATATAAAAGAATTAGGAAAAATATTTTGATAACCCATATTAACAAATGTTGTTTTTTTGAGTTCCCGTTTTTTGTGACCATTCTGTCCAAATTCTGTTTTGTTTTGATTTTGTTTGTTTTGTGGTTTTTGGTGTTGTTGTTGTTGTTGTTTTTGAGACAGAGTTTCTCTGTGCAGCCCTGGCTGTCCTGGAACTCACTCTGTAGACTAGGCTGGCCTCGAACTCAGAAATGCACCTGCCTCTGCCTCCCAAGTGCTGAGATTAAAGGCATGTGCCATCACCACCCAGCTTGTCCTAATTCTTAAGAAGAAAGTGCTAAGGCACAATGTATATTTAAAGGTATAATTAATAATTGTTATTAGAAATAACAAGAGGATAGAGAGATAGCTCAATGGTTAAGAACACTTACTGCTCTTCCAGAGAACCCATGTATTGGGTCTGAGAACATATATTGATTGCCTGGCAAGTGCCTGTAACTACAGATCCAGGTTATGCCCACATCTGGCCACTAGAAACAACCCTACATGCACACACACACATATACACATAAAGAAAAATTTAAAAATTGACCTTTTAAAACAGTCACAAGTGTTTCAACATACTCACACAATTAACAGTAGATTAACATGTAAATAGAAAATAAATCCTTCCAAAGATCCCAAGAATTTTGACATAGGAACTATGCCTCATTGATGTGCCAGCACGTGTTTATGAGCCTGTAATCCCAGAGGATGTGAAGGCAGAAAGGCTCCAGTTGAACAGCAGACTAGTAAAAACTCTCCGAGGAATTGAAAACCTGAACAATACATTCCCGTTTTGTTGTTTTTGTATTTATCTTGTTTTTTTCTCATCTCATGACTCAGTAGAGACAAACGTTTGCTTAGCATTTAATAATTTGATCAGTGTTGGGCTAACTGTTGCAAGGATGAAAGGAAATCCTAATTGTCTGGTTTTTGATCCTTGGTGTAACTGAGTTGAACAGACAAACAGCCATGAATTCATCCCACTGAACTGGGTGTCCTTGAAGCTGCCTCATCTTCATCCAAGCACTGCCCTCCAGATGCCTGAGAAGCTGTTTGCTGTGACTTGGCACCTGTTCCCTGGGTGAGATGTGCTCCACTGCTCTGCCAATATCCCCCAGGCTGAGAGCCACAGAGTCCCACTGTTGTTGGAGGTTAGCAGTTGCAGCACAGACAAGGGTTTGGAGGGAATGTCCGGGAAATACAGCCTTTAAAAACTTAAACTGGTTTGATTTTCCTTTTTACCACAAGCCTTTTCTAAGCTGTTTCTATTTGCTGTCGAAAACCAGTCATACTAAACAAACTTCATTATATGTTTAACCCCTATATTTTAATGCCTCTGCTCTTCATTGTCACACTGAATCAGCCCCTACCCGTGCTGTCCCTCCCCTTCTTGTCGCACTGAAGCTCTTCTCCTGGGGAATGAGATGGAATTCAGTGGTGGAGCATGTGCTTAGCATGAACATGAAGAAGAAAAGTTTTATTACTACTTTAATCCTCTCCAAAGAACACTGCCTGCCCCACAACCTCCGCTCACTCCAGACTGTGTGGATAACCCTTTCTTCTCTCTGGTGATACATGCTGCTTAGGTCTTCAGTCTCTTTCTTCAATTCCTGTATCCCTAGTGTCTGGAGTGCTTGTGTGTCCATACTCATACATATGTGATAACCTCAAAATCCTTTGACTTCCTCTGCTTCATCATCCCTAAGGCAATGACAGGATTCTCACAGTCACTTGGTACCAGAAATGTTCGTACCCATGTTTCTTGGAAGGACTTCGTTTCTTTATACCTTTCATAATGCCATTCCAGTTAACACTTTTTTTGGAACACTTTTTTAGATTGTATGTCCCTGTTCCCCCATGCTCCTTCTTAGATATTTAGGTTTCCCTAATTTCCCCTGCTTTCCTCCTCTGTTAGAATTCATGTGTCCTTAGTTCCTTCCCATGCCATCTTTCTACCAATGTCACCAAGAATCCAACTCCACAAGTATCTACCATATAGTGCTTGTGCGAAACTAAATAACAGTAATGGTGTTGATTGTTAGGGCATGTTAATAATGACTCTAGTACTGGGAGTACAGAACTATAGATTGCCACCTTAAAGTGAGACTTCTGGGTTTTCTTTCTTCCGTTTTTGTCAATGTCTTTCCAAGTATAACACCTCCCTTCTGTACCACTCAGAAAAATTATTTCATCATTAAAAAAGATCTTCAATTGACCCCCACATGTGAGCTCCACAATTATCTTCCTTATTTTTCTTTTTCCCAACTCGCAGAGGAGGACTCTATTAAGGGGTCTGGTGATGGAGGTCCATGGTCTCATGTGTCTCTCTTTGATCTTCAATTTGTTTTATCCACCCCTATCATACCATTGCTATTGATTATGTGCATTTGCCCTATCCTTCCTCATAGGATATGAGCAAGCATACTTCTCTTCAAGCTATAGACTCCCTCTACTCTCTTTTCTCTCTCTTCTCCCCTCCCTCTTTCTCTCTCTCTCTCTCTACTTCCTTCCATCCCTGCCTCCTTCCCACCTCTCTCTGTCTCTCTCTGTCTCTGCCTCTCTCTCTCTCTCTCTCTCTCTCTCTCTCTCACACACACACACACACACACTGACTCCACATTGCCTAATAGATGTTGCTGTTGTCTTTTCTTATGTATTGTACTTAGCAAAACTCTTGAGATACTCTTCATTCAATGCCGTTGTTCTCACAGTTTCTATTCATCTTGCTTTAGTTTGGTCTGTTCCTCAATCACCCTGGAATAACTGCTCACACTAGGACTTCTTCATCTGCTCTGTAGAATGGAATATTTCAGGAGAACAGCCTTGCCATCAAAATGTTTAGGGGATTTTAGTGCCATAGTCTGGTTTTAGAGGATTCAGAATAAATTACAGTGACGAACATGAGGAGTTTTAAGTGTTTGTGATCTCTGTCTTTGGAAAGAGAGAGAGAGACCATAATTTTAGTTGGCTTCTCAAAATAATCTTTGACTCAAAAGGGCTTGAGAACTCCCATTTGTATTGGCTTCTTGTCTCCTGTAAGATGAGTCATGGTTTCCTCAGCAAATTACGTGATTCCCTCCATTGGAGAAGCCCTACTTGTGTCTGCAAATCCATCTTCTTGGATAGTCTCCTGGGGTTGAATACCCTATACACTCAGAGCTGCTCTCACTTTGTCAAAGCTATTTTGTTGTGAGTCCTCTGTTGCTGTACTGTTATGTCTGGCCAAATTCCTCTGTCTTCTTTTCTACAATGGGCTTATTCCTCATTTTTTTTCATTCTGTATCCTCCCCCTTTCAAAAGTCTTACTTCTGGGAGTCTTAGCATCTGTGCAAATCCTTACCATCTCTCTGCTTTACTGTGTCTCACCTGTTTATTTAGATGTCTTTTGTCAGCTCAGAGATAGATTTTTGTCCCTAAAACCTATGTTAAAGGATTAAGGGTTAATTGACTTTGGTATACTATGGGCTCTAAGGAGATTTTTTAAAGATTTTTTTTTTCTATGATTAGTTCAATTTGGAAGTCAGGAAATACGTGATCCAGATGACAGGTAAGAATCTCTACAGACTCTTTATTTATAGCAATATGCATTCAAGAAATTCTAAATATCATTCTGCATGTGCCCTTCTTTGATCAACTAGTTCTCTACCTGACCCATTTAGATGCAGAGAATGAGTCGGGAGCTGTTAAGTCCAGGAAACAGGAAATAAGGAAATGGGTACGTAAGGTAGAAAAACAAATCCATGTGATGATGGATTACTGAGTCAACTACTGTACTTAGCAGTTGGCTGGTATTTAATCCCACATGAAGCTCTGAGAAACCTAATGAGATGTGACTTCAAGGCTGAAGGGGCAAAGCATTTATTCACTGATACCTAGTCAGGAGGAACTTTTGGGCAGTGTCTTTTCTTAATACATAATTTGCAAATAGACTACTATTCCAGGATTTCTAAATGTTATCCCTGAGTAGGAAATACAATATAACAGGACAAAGATAAGTGAGACGTTGAACTTTGTCCCTACATAAATCTGGTTAACACCCCTTAAAGCAGCTCAACCAGAGGTGAAACAAAGAATGTCACAATGGGGGACATAGGATGCAAAGAATGGCTATGGATATATTTTTTAAAACAAGTTAAGATCAGATTTAATTTTATAGTAGCCAATAAATACTGAAAAATATCCCAAATTTTGTGGTTTCCTTACTGGCACAGTCTTAGTAATGAACTTAACAAGGACAGATGTACCCACGGGAATTAGTGTACCTATCACAGAACCTGATAAATATGTATCATTAAGAAAGACTTGTTACATAAATTTAGTAAGAAATTACCCAGATCTTACAAAATGTAGACACAAGGAAAAGGAATTTGACAAGAAAAGGTCAGAGCTCATTCAGGACTTTGGCTGTGACAGTGTGGGTAATATGTGGGTGATGTTGGCTGGATTTCATTATTTCACTACAAAAAGCACAGAAGGAACACCCAAGGTCTCGTCCAAAAGAATTAAGAATAGCACAGAACTGACTCCTGAAGAGGGAATTTGAACAATGTAAGCAGTGAGGAAGTAGACAAAGTAATTTGTATCATTTGGTCAGTTTGTTCCTTTTTAAGAACCCAAAAGCCTCAATAAAGTATTATATTTTTTAAATATTTTTCTTAAATCCATTCTGTTGTCTTGGGAAGCAGCTCAGTGCCACTCAAGCATGCACAGTACCATGGGTTTGTGACCTAGCAATGGACAAATAGAATCCCTGGCATTGTTGATCCACTTGAACCAAGGCATGGGCAATGGATCATCCAATCAAACAAGTGTCATTCTTAACATTATCCTAGAAGACTTAACAGCTCTGTATAGATAAATAATCATTCATTATTTTATCTAAATACTTTCTAGAAGAAGCACTATTTAACTTAAGAGTAGATAGATAATCATCAAATGCTTCTATATCACTGAATAATTAGTTGAATGCTTAACTAACACTTCTATTACATGCAGGAACTCATAAAGATACACTAGCTGGGTAAGCTTTAACAGTGGGCAGTACTTGAGCTGAGCATTAAGATAATGCTAGGGTCTTGCTACTTGGAGGGAGAAAGTAAGAGCAAATGATAGACAGAGATGAGGATGGGGTTAAGAGGAAGAGAACACAAGAATACCACACCAGCTGAGAGCTTCAGCAAGAGCAAGCGTAGCAGACCTATATTGGATGGAAAGTCTCACAGTTTGATATGCCTAATGTGATAAAGCTGTAACAATGGCAACCGCAACTGCTGAAGTACATGAGCTCCTTCGGAAGTCTTGAACAATAATCCAGAAACAGAGGTGCAAGGCATGGAGGATGGTTTCTGTGGATAGTTAATGGCACTGGCACTGGAGAGACTGGGAGAAGTCACTATAAATCCCATCCTTGTGGAGTTTAGATTACATAAGCAGAAATGAGGATCAGACAAGTAAAATACATACAGGTGAGGGTATATAAGGAATCCAGTTTATATTAAAGGAAGGAAAAGTTTCAGCCAGTATGGAGAACTATACAACTTCACAAGGGATGTACAGGGAAGGCTGCTCTCAAATGTAGTATTTGAACTGAAGCATGAAGTGACAGACTGGAAAACAGATACTCCAATATGCAGAAATTGCATATTCAAGCATCTTCAAGCCGATGACAGAGAGAGAGAGAGAGAGAGAGAGAGAGAGAGAGAGACAGAGACAGAGACAGAGACAGAGACAGAGAGACAGAGAGAGACAGAGAGACAAAGAGACAGGCAGAGACAGAGAGACACACACACAGAGAGACACACAGACACACACACACACAGAGATGTGAATACTCCTGCCTCTGTGACTGTAGAAGGGGAATAGAGACTGATTCTGGGTATGTCTCCGATGGTAGCTGCATGTCTGATAGCAAGAGTCTGGATGCAGAGTTTGAAGGAAGGAGGGACCCGCTATCACCTGCTTTAGGACGAAGAGCACTGAGCAACTGAACTGATAATCTGGCCCTTGTCTGAGATAGAAAAATTAAGAGAAATCTGATGGAAATTCAACAGAATTTAGTCTGAGACATAACAGGATTTAAGACATTTTAGGCAGCTTGGGTTTTAAGACCATTTTGAACCACTTTCTTTGAAGTGGGTAGGAAACTGTTTCTCTCCCTGAACAAGGCTGCTCTGGATTCCCAAAGCTATCTTCATGACAGTGAACCTTGGGGCACTTCTAATTCATTCTAATTGTTAATTTGCCACTGTGAGATTCTACTATATTTTTCTAGGGTTTGTTTTCAAAGGGAATCTTGAGAACTTACTGTCATTCATTCAGTTTGAGGCTTTTAGATGAATCAAAATAGCCATCGACAGCAAAACAAAAACAAAAAGAAAACCCCACTGAGAACTTTTAAGGGTGCAATACTATTCTGCATCTGGGGCTGTGATCTGGCATAATCTGTGTGTATTTACATGTTTGCCCCATTGGCATCACAGGTTTCCTAAGGTCAGAACCAGGTCATGTGTTCTCCACACAGCATCCAAGATGGATAGGGGAGCTTATATCTGTGGTTCTCAGAGTACCAGACTTATACTGCATTTTGATGCTCTCTTTCCTACCTTATAAAAACAAACAAACAAACAAACAAATAAACAAAACAAAACCAAAACCCTCACTGTGCCCTATCAGCACATCCCAGCAGTACTTCAGAAACAACTTAAATATCTTTTTCCCTTCCCCTTTTCCAAACCTGCTTCTCCATTATGCTTGTAACATACTGACTCTGAAATCATCCGTAGAATGGAAATAAACTTAAACACTCCTAGGACTCTAAGATCAGAATGCAGGTGGTATGATTCTCAGAAGAGAAGATACTTGTATGAAGAAGTGGAGTAGCGATTAAGCCCTAACCAACAAGTGTTTAAAAAAATTGGGGAGGGGTCATCAAGAGTTTAGGTCTAATAATTCCACATTTTATAAGAGAAGCAAAAGTACTCATTCTGATAATTCAGTAATCATAAACTTAGTTATGTTAGTTTTTAACTAGGCATAGAAATCGGATACATACAGTCATAGACAATAATAATGGTATTAGCTCATTTCAAAATTTTGGAACATTTTCAATATAAGAAATGATAAATATCTGAATAGATATGCTTACTTCAATTTAAGCATTATGCACTATACACATACACCAAAACATCACTCGGTA
>JADRCD010067348.1:0-15252 GCA_019843815.1 Montemys delectorum | reverse complement strand
AAGTGAGTTTCATGATGATTAAGTTGGAAGTTCAAATCAAGAAACAGTTTGCCAATATGATATGGAGTATGAAGAATATGGAGAGAGATAAAACCTATTTCAGAAGACTGAAGTTATCTTGGCATAATTTAACAGTACTTATTCCAAAGTGAATACAAGTCTAAGCAAATGAGTTATGACATTACTGCATCCAAATGAATGTAGTATAATTCTTTTTGAAAGTAAGTTTTTCTATAAAAATCTGTTGCTTCATTCAACTAAGACTTTAAGAAATAAATACACTACAGAGTTTTAAAGTGAGTGTACTTGCATTAAATATATTACCACCATCAAATCAAGTTTTAAATTGCCAAAAAAAAAGCAAGTTTGCTTTTTGCTGGGGGGGGGGCGGTATTTATGTTTGTTGTTGTTATTGTTCAGACAGAGTCTTGTGCAGCTCAGGCTGGCCTCAAACTCACTATGTAACTGAGGCTCTGACTTTGAAGTGGACCTTCTGTCTCAGTTTTCCAAGTGGTGTTATTACAGGCATACCCCACCATGCCTGGCAGATACTTGCATTTGTTGTACTGTTTGCTTGCCTGATTTTTCAAAGGTCTTCTATGTTCATTTACATAGAATGAATACAAGAAATACAAGTTACAACGAATGCCATGCCATGGGTTTGAGTGAGCTCTTCTATGAAATTGAGCCATGTAAAATGCTAGCATTTTAACTATTTTTTTCCCCTAACAACAGGGACAAATTTCTCACAGTACCTTGCCTGATCTCCAGCTTTCTCTTTAACCACTGTCAGTTACTTATCTTTCAAAAGCAATAAAAGTGAATTAATGATGAATGGTAGGCTGTAACCTTCCAGCAAGGATCAAAAGCTGAACATTGGTCCAAATCCCACAGAATGCTTTAGAAATGTCAAATATATCGAAACTTAACCCATTACTCAATATAAAGGGTTATTTTTTTCCTCCTGAAATGGCATCAAAAGGTTTTACATCAGTAGGTTCAAGGAGATAGGGTAACCTTGATGCTCAAGATGCAAGATTACAGCTCCTTCTGGTAGCAGTCTATATTAAGCAACTTCATTTTAGTACACTGTGTTTTTCCTTTTAGGAAGGATTCCTTTTTCATATGCAAAAAAACCAAGTTCACATCTTTTGGCACAAATAGTGAAATTCAGTATTGATGTCAATCAGTGAATGACAAGTTATACAGACATAGGATGAGCAATGGGGGTAAATGCAAAGAAATTTAAAAAAAAAAAAGGAAACCCCCACCTACACATCAATGCTTAATGTGGCCAAGGCTTTCAACTGTCATTGCTTTAAACCCTCAGTCTGGCAACCTTTCTTAGGTAAGCATACTTTGTGGAGAACAAAACCAAATGCAACAAATCATGGGGTTACTGTGCTCAGAACTTATTGTTTCTCTCTGGAGGACCTTTGCTTAAGGAAAGAAATGGTACACACAAATCACTCTTTCAGCAACAAAGTATACAAAATGGAGAAGGACATTCTGAGAATGTCACCTACCATGAGTGTTTTGAATGCTATGATTGCCTTCAGAATATCCTGATGATCTGGATGAGTGTCCTATAAAAGGAATATATTTACAAACAGTATCAGCATGCGCATATATGTGTATAACAACACTCAATGAGAACAGAGGCCATGAGTAGAAGAGCGCTAGAATGGGGTATATGGAAGGGTTGGGAAGGAGAAAATGACGTAATTATATTATAATCTCAAAAAACCATAAGGGGATGCTGGAGGGATGAGCTGGGAGTAGGTGGGTGGATGGAGGAGCACTCTTATAGAGGCAAAGGGGAGGAGGGATGAGCGGGGGGATTTGTGGAGGGGAAACCAAGAATGGGGACAACATTTGAAATGTAAATAAACACAATAACAAATAAAAAATAAAAATAATTAAGGATAAATAATAAAAACAGTATTAGAGGAGATTGGATGCTGCCATGGATGGGGCGAGTTAAAAGTGTAGCCATAAAAGGATAACACAACAGAAGTGCATGTATGCATGTGTGTGTGTAAATGTGTGTGTGTGTGTGTGTGTGTGTGTGTGTATTGGAGTGTGTATTGGAATTGTCTTGTATCTTGATTGTGGTTGGTTACATGAATCCACACCTGTATTAAAATTCAAGGATGGGCTGGAGAGATGGTCAGCAGTTAAGAGCACTGACTGCTCTTCCAGAGGTCTTGAGTTCAAATCCCAGCAACTACATGGTGGCTCGCAACCACCTATAATGGGATCCAGTGCCCTCTTCTGGTGTGTCTGAAGACAGCTACAGTGTATACATACACATAAAATAAATAAATCTTTTTTAAAAATTCAAGGAACTATGAAACAAAAGCAATTTTATTTATTTTATCTTTTACCATTTTATTTTTATTTTATTTTGTAATTAGACGTGGGTATAAGAGAGTGTGTATGCGCGCCTGAGTGTAGATATTTGTGGAGGCCAGAGGCTTTGAATCTTGTTGGAGCTGACCACAGTTACAGGCAGTGATGAGCAAGCTGACTTAGGGGCAGGGATCCTTTGCAAAAGTAGTATGCACTCTTAACTGCTGAGCTATCTCCAGCCCCAGAAAATCTCATAATCACTCAATTACTAGAAGCATTAAGATCCTAAATTCTGGTCTATTTTTGAATTCTTAACTTATACTATACAACTGATTGTTTTGCACATAAAATTAAAGTGTACTGCTATCTTTTCTTTTGAATTGACAATCAAATTTGTCAATAGTTATGGTGTATAAATAGGATGTTTTAATATATGCATAAACATATACACATTCACATTGTAGAATCTTGCCAAGCACAGTTGGCTTTTAAGTCAGTTTATAACATATCATATATTTAGTAACAGCATAATAGTTGTCATTATTGAGGTAAGACTTCCCATTTCCCTGACTAGCAAATAATGGACTCCACAGAGTTTTGTGTGCTTCAATATGGTTACAGTTTGGTCTGTCTTTCTTTTCTCCTCTTTTCTTTTCTTTTTGGGTATTGTATTTTGTTGTCTAGGTTTTGTAGGGTTTGGGTTTGATTTTTTGCGAAAGAACTTGAAGCTGGATGGGTAGGGAGGTAGAGAGAATCTTGGTGGACTTGGGGAAGGGGAAGAATATGATTAAATATATTTAAATTTAAAATTATTTTAAATTTACAAATTGAATAAATAAGTAATATTTAATAATAAATACCATTACTAAATAATTACTCAGAGGGATATCACTGATCCTATAGTGCATCTAATATCGAGGTATATGGACATGGTTGGCATACCTCACCTAGGAGTATATATGCACTGACTCCATGGATTCAGTTGAAGAAGAGAGAAGGCCAATTATGCTCAACCAGTCTCAGGTAGAAAACACTGTGGAACAGACTAGAGATCTGACTCAAGCCACAGGCAAGATTGTCCATGGAAAGTTAGTGTGTACTCTTTCATGGTACAATTTATTTTAACAAGTGATTAGAAATCCAGATGGGGCTGGCCCAGTGCTACACTCTCAGAAAAGGGGATGTAGCATCTAATGGTTGCAATCTGAAGGAAGAGTCAAAGCCAGTATGACCAAACAGAGGCTGGGCTAAAAGCAGGTGAGGCCTACAGGCAGGCAGGCAGAAGGGGCTTAACTGTGTTCCTAGAGTTGTTGGTACTGTAGCATTGTGCTGTAGCACTGGGAAGTGACAGGCAGGGGCCCCTGGTTTCTGAATTTTTGTGATAAGGAAGGAGGGGCAAACCTCAAACCATCTGGTGAACTGGTTTGGCATACGGAAAGGCATCTAGAGGTCAATGCCTTCTAGAGCCCCAATTGAAATTGCATTCAGGCAACCTTTCCTCACCAGCTCCCCACTGTCTCCAACTTTAGGGCAGTCCAAATACCCTGAGACTGTCTTTTTTTTTTTTTTCACACAGAGAGTGAGCTCTCAAGACTTACAAACGCTGACAAGCACTGTAGCGTGGAACCTTTTTCTTTAAAGATAATCAACCCCTTTAAAACCTCAAAGCCTTTCCTCAGACACAGGAAGAGCAACTATGGTAAACACAGTCGTTGCCACCCACACCTCCACACCCAGTGCTAGATCACGGAAGAGCTGCATGTTCAAATCACAAGATTTGGGTGCTCAGACTCACTTATCAGATCTTGTTGCAATTCCTAATATTTAGAAAAGAGTATAGCTGCACTACAATCATTACGAGTAAATTTTAAGTTCCTCAACAAAAAATGTGAGTGGATTTTGATGTAAACATACTGGAGAGCAGTGGAGAGTAGTGTTGGATCCATTTATAATCTTTAAGGAGGGCCAGAGTCAGAGAATCAAATGTCCACAGTATTCCTATCTGCAACAAACATATTTTTTTGTCTGTGCCTTCTTCTACTTTTTTTTTTTGGTTTGGTCTTCATGTTTTCTGACATTGATTTGAAAAACAATAGAGATTTGTGGGTCTGGTTGCCACTGAACTGTCATCTATAGACGAGTTGGCAATAGAAAATCAAGTCAGTAGTTCTCAGCCTTCCTAATGCTGTGACCCTTTAATATAGTTCCTCATGTTGTGGTGACCCCAACCATAAAATCATTTCATTGACCCCCCAACAATAAAATTATTTCATTGCTACTTCATAATGGCAAATTTGCTACTGTTATGAATCACAATATAAATATCTGATGTGCAGGATAGCTCATATGTGATCTTAGGGAAAGGGTTGTTCAGCCACTGGAAGGGTTGCAACCCACAATTTGGGAACCAGGGACCTAAGTCATAGGCATAGCTTTGAGGGAAGTGACAGGGACAAGGCCTGGGGGGTGGGGGGGGAGGGGGAAGAATTATAACTGTGTAGCAGGAAAAAACTGGGTATCTTATTTTGTTGCATAAAGAGGGATGCTGAAATAGCATCCAGGAAGAGGGACGAGCGGATTAAGTCGAACTTGAAAGCACAATGGCTTCTGGCTTCTTAATAAAGTTCGTTGGAAGCAGACCATCTGCTTGGTGGAGTGGACCCAGCTGAAGCTTGCCTTTCCTTACCTCCATATGCCGTTCCAGTTCTTGCAAGAGAGTAACATACTTTTCCAGGCGCATGAATGGTTTGCTGAGACTGGTTGTTAGAATGAGGATACCCGGGCTGGACGCACCTTGATTTTCCATGAATCGTTCTAGATCATCACTAGAGAAAGACAATGGCTATACTTTGAATACTGGTAAATATCTGATGTCAAGTATCAATTTACTGTGTTAGTATATTTTGCACAGTGAAATCAGCCATTATTCATCTCTCCGATGTTATCAGCTCTGTGGCCAGCACAGGGAAGATGATGATGGGCCACACCTGGGATCCCTGGTGCTATTTACCCATTCAGTACTTACTGGAGCAGCTACTGGGGAGAAGGCTCTGCCCTTATATACTACTACAGCAATGAACAAAAGTGCCCCACCTTTAAGGATTCTGAACCCAGGTGATAGGGTGAAGAGTCTATCAGATGACCTCAATCTCATGTTAAAATAGTATGCTTTCTTGTTCAGTTCAAACATTCTACTTATTTGCTGGTTTGATGCCAAGATTAACAACTGAGTAAACTCTCCATCTCACTCTACTCTGCTCTTCTAGAACCAAAGGCTATATTCAGGCAGCAGGGTATTGGTATGACTAAGCAAAGAGTCACTTTGCCTAAGACCTGAGTACAGTTCTGCAGGTTATCTGAACACTACCCCCCCCCCATAAGGCAGCATCTTAGTGGAGATACAAGTACATTTCATGACCCTAGCCCTCTAAATGTATAAATCTCACACGCTGCTTCCTTCCGTACCTTTCCAGATTGTCTCTATCTATGAGGGCTGGGACTGCAAGGTGATTCTATATACCCTTTGAAAATTAGAGAGAACTAGGTGTGGTAGCAATTGTGGTCCTAGACTTCAGGACATAGGAGAAACTCCAGGAATTTGAGATCAGCCTGAGTGACCTAATGATATCTAGGGCACAATAGGATAAAGAATGGTGTATAAAATAATGAAATAAAAAAGAAAAAGGATGAGAAAGAAGGAAGGAAAGAAGAAAGATGGAAAGAAAGGAAGGAAGAAGGCCAGGCAGTGGTGGCGCACTCCTTTAATCCCAGCCCTTGGGAGGCAGAGGCAGGTGGATTTCTGAGGTTGAGGCCAGCCTGGTCTACAGAGTGAGTTCCAGGATAGCCAGGACTATACAGGGAAACCCTGTCTCGAAAAACCAAAAGAAAAAAGAAAAAAAGAAAAGGAAAATAAAGGAAGGAAGAGATACAAGAAAGCTAGAGAGAGGATGGGAGGAAGAAAATGGATAAAAAAGATACAATTAGAAAGAGGAACCTACTTCCTGAAAACTTAATTTGAAACTTTTGCTTTCCCCCTTGATCTTCTGTGCATGTTCAACCGCTTCTAGATTTTCTTGGGTGTTTTTATTCCTGTCCACTCCCATCTCTACCATACAAGTCCACGCCTTCATCAGATCCCACCTAGCAGACTTCCATAGGCTAAGTGTTCCCTCCAGCTAACCATCTTTCCCTGTTCACTATCCTACAATAGGAAAGCTTTAGCACCATAGCTCTCCTATCAAGAACTTCCAAGTGTCTACAAGGTCTTAACTTCTGAGATCCCTATTGGACTCACCAACATTCAAACTCACACCAAACAAGAGTTTTCTACTAAAGAAAAGAATGGTCCCTTTTTAATGGAACATACTTTATATAGTGGCCCCTCAACTGTGGCGTTAGCACAGCTTGTGAGATGAGTTCCAAGAAACCCTACTCTCAGCAATAGAGTATAAACAGAGTTGGAAATGGAGTAACTTGCAAGTGATCACTATGATAAATGAACACTCTCTCCTCAGATTTCTGGGCTCAGTCAGGGATGCAGTTTCAGCAACCACAGCAGCACCCCTGTAGTACCATATGCATGTCAAAGGGGAAAGGGCTGACGATGACGACGCTTGCCTTAGGGAATGCTACATCACAACTGAACAGTCGCATCAAATCATCACCATTATATCCACTTTCATAGCCACATTCTAGAAGCAGCTGAGGGTAAGTGCTGAATACAGCCTGAGCCTCAAGTATCCCACGCATAAAACAGAAAACCAGGAGCTGGAGCAAGCCTTGGTGGTCAAAGCATATACTGATGCTCTTGTAAGGGACCAGCTCACAACTACCTGGAACTAGTTCCGGGGTATCTGACAGCCTCTTCTGGATCCTATGGGCACCTTCACCTACATGTGCACATATCCCCAGAAACATAATATACATGTGATAAAAAGTAAAATAAATCCTTTAAAGAACAGATAAGACCTACTTTCTAATTAAACTGTTTGGATTAAGCTAATGGAATTTGTAAGGTTATCTTTTTATGCTAAGCATTTTGGTATAGGTGTTTTCCCTATTTTGTAGTTGAGAAACCTGAGGTCCAGGAAAGCAAATATCTGGTAAGTGGCTATAGTGGATGTAATATGTAGGTCTGATGCCAACCTAGTGACTGTCCACATCACCACCCTGCCTCTCTACAGAGAGGGATTTTTTTTTTTTTTTTTTTTTTTTGTCAACTTTAGCCAGCGGATGCATTATCATTACCTTTTCAAGACATATGCCTGGCTAGAGTCTTATCTTTAAAATCTCCTAGTTCCCATGCTTTGCAGCTTAATGGATAATCATCTGATGTTTAATTTCCAACCAAAAGAGATTAAAGAGGCATTAAAAGTCATCACTTATAAAATATAATTAAGAAAATGCATTTGAGCAGACATGCAATCTGAAGAAAATAGCTTTCCTAATTTCCTTTCAGTTTGGTGAATATGCTTTGTGGTTCCTTTCTCTGACTAACTGCCTGCCGGTCTTCCAGATTCTGCTCTAATTGCTGTCAGAGTTGCAGCAATTAATAGCATGGGCTCATGGACGCTGTGTTATTGCTTCCCAAGACCTAGTCTAATTCTTAGGCTTGGTAAATATTATAAAGCTATTTAACTTTTTTCAAAATAACATGAGACACCTGTCTTGGATTACAGCAGATTATTGGGAAGAAAAGAAACTGTTACTAATGAAATGAACCCAATCGTCTTATAGAGATACTACCTGGGGTGATAAATTGATTCCAAAAGACGTACTTTACTTAGCTAAATAAGTCTAATATGGAAAGTAATGTTAAATGTAAGTAAAAATATACAAATGGATAATAATCATTATAGCAAAAACCAATCTGGCTTGAAATGGTTTTTAACTTCTAAATAGCTTTAAAGAAGATCTTATTTTATTTTATAATGTGTATGAGTGTGTTGCCTGCATGTATTATTTGGGTACCATGGGTGTGCTTGGTGCCTCTAGAGGCCAAAAGAGGGTGTTGGATCCACCAGAACTGGAGATTCCCATGGTTGTGGGCCAATATGTGAGTGCTGAGAATTGAACCCAGGTCCTCTGCAAGAGTAGTCATTGTTCTTAAAGGCTGAACCATCTCTCCAGTCCTCACAACCCTTTTTGGCTACTTGAGAAAGGCCTCCTGTAGCTTAGGCTGACCTTTGCTATATAGCAAAGGATGGCTTGGAACTCCTGATCTTATCGCCTCAGATGGGCTTACAAATGTGTGTTACCGCACCAGGCTCAAGGCTTGCTTTTGAAGCCTAATATTATTCATGAGAAACACTTTTTCAATGAATTTATAAATGCCATTTCAAATTCAATATACATTTGTTTCATAGAAAATATGGTTGATGGGGCTGTGTTGGGTTGGACAAGAAGGGTGGAGGAAAACATGCTGTGTCATACTAACACTAGAATGCTTAACTTATCTCTATCCCAATGTTCCTGGGGCCATTGAGGTGGCTCAGTTGGGAAACGTGCTTGGAGTGAGAGACTTCACACTTGGAGTGAGTTTAATCCCTAAGACCCACACTGGAAGGAAAAACAACTCATTCCTGAAAGTTGTTCTTGACCTCTACACTTGTGTTATTGTAATACACCACACACACACACACACACACACACACACACACACACACACGCAAGGGAGAGAGAGAGAGAGAGAGAGAGAGAGAGAGAGAGAGAGATTACGTTGATATGTCAAAAACTGTTTCTGTGGAATCTTGGTGCAGACTTTTAACTTGAATAAATACAGCCCTAAGCCAGCAGATTCCTCCACCCTATCCTATTCCCTCCCTAACAGCTTCTCTTTGGAACTGTGGTATCCTGGCATGAGGAATGGGAAGCTTTGAGTTGTAGCCAGTGGAGAAGACACTTTTCTTTTTTTCTAGTCTCCAATGTTAGACTATGTGCTTCTGTTTATTTGTGAACAGTCTTCGATAGCCTTCTGAGCCAATAGTACAGAGCACATGCTAACCCTCAGTTCCTGATGCTCCTGCCTTTAACTTCCAAATAGTGGGATTGTAGGCACACCCACCACATGTGATTTGTCTGCTGTTTGTCCCCACCACTTTTTTTTTTAAATAGGACTAGCCAGTCTCAGTGCATTCCATGACTCCTCAAAGACACAAACAAAACATGATTACAGCTTAGAATTGTTAACTTGTGTTCCTTATTCACAGAGCAAATGGCTAGCTCTTTGGGAGTTTTCTCAAAGTCATCATTACTAGCAACCATGATAAGCAGAGGATGAGGACAATTAAGAAGGACAAAAGTATACAGGGTTTCTGTGACAGTCAGTGCAATGGCAATGGAAATGAGGTTCACACCTGTTGGTGCACACTCTCTCCTCTTCTCTTGTCTCTCTTTTCAACCCTCTCTCTCCTCTCTCCTCTTCTCTTGTCTCTCTTTTCAACCCTCTCTCTCATGGAAAGGGTGGACGTGTGCTATACAAAAGCACGGGGAAGAAGTGGGTATTTCTGTAAGGGAGCAGTTATCCCCAAGAAGAGCCAGAAAGGTACCTTAACAAGTCAGCAGGGGAGAGGAAGGGGAAATCCCAGAAGACCTCACCCAGTGGATCACAGAAGACAGAAGCAGCCATTCAAATATATGTAAATATGGGGACCCGACAAAGCTGGTCTCTGATTACATATTCAAATTCAGGCAAGACTTCTGCCACATTTTACACAGGGCATCCAATTTGAAGGTTGAATCTGTTTTCATGGCCAACAGGTGCATGTGAGCATTTCTGGTTTGATATTGCCACCTACAGACCCAAAGGCAGAAGTTCACCTGGGCAGGACAACTTGAGAAGGCAGAGAGAAATCCACTGATGTCCCTATTTCAGTAGAAACCTTCATCAAAACACGGCCTTAATCTGAATTTTCTGTGAACTTCATTCAACTATGTTTTGTATTTCTTCCGTCATCAGTGAGCCAGAGATCCATGCAAAATAGCAGAAGTTACACTCAAAGCCCAACTGAGGGAGACCTCCAGCATTTCACTTTAATGTCATCTCATCCATGGAAATAGGTCAGAAATTTAGTTCTTAGAAGACTCCAGTGGGTCTTCTATCATTTTAAGGTCTATCATAAAATGCTCACAAAATCACCACTAATTAATACTCAAGGAAGACAACTGATATTTAGAAGTTATGTGAATCCTATCATGTAACACAGCTTCTAACTGGGACAGTATAAAAGTGATTTAAAAAAATTAGGAACAGATCAGGTAAAGTACACATATACAAGTATAAAAAATAAATTTGGGGGCTAAAGAGATGGCTCAGTAGTTAAGGTTGTTTGCTATGAAATCCTGAGTTCTATAGTTCATGTCTTTGTTAAAAACAACGGTATCATGAGTTTGGCAAGCAAATGTATGGGACTTGGGAATATCATCCTGAGTGCATTAACTCAGTTCCAAAAGGATATGCATGGTATGTACTCACTGATAAGTGGATATTAGCCACAAAGCACAGAATATCCATAATACACCCCACAGGCCCTATGAAGTTAAACAAGAAGGAAGGTCCAAGTGAGGATGCTTGAATCTCACTCAGAAAGGGGAATAAAATAGTTATAAGAGGCATATGGAGGGAGGGAACTGAGTGGGAGAGGGGATGGGGAGGGTTTCAGGATCAGATGTGGGAAGAGACAAGAGAGATAGCCATGAGAATGAATTGAAATCTGCAGCTGATGGGGGTTGGAGGGGACATCTTGAGGATATATCAGAGACCTGAGATATGGGAGGCTCCCAAGAATCAGAGGGGGTGCCTTTAGCTGAGCCTCACAGCAGTGGGGATGTAGAACCTGAAGAGGCCACCTCCTGTAGCCAGGCAGGAACCCCAGTGGGGTGATAGGGACACCAACCCACTCACAAAACTTTTGACTCCAAATTTATCCTGTCTACAAGAAATGCAAGGATGGGGGATGGAGCAGAGACTGAGGGAATGGCCAACCAATAACCAGCCCAACTTGAGACCCATCCCATGGGCAAGCACCAATCCCTAACACTATTAATGATACTCTGTTATGCTTATAGACAGGAATCCAGCATGGCTGTCCTCTGAGAGGTTCCACCCAGCATCTGATTCAGACAGATGCAGACACACACAGCCAAACAGTGGACGGAGTTTGGGGACTCTTATGGAAAAAGAGGAGGAAGGACTGTGGCCCTGAAGGGGATAGGAACTCCACAGGAAGACCAACAAAGTCAACTAACCTGGACCCTTGGGGCTCTCAGAGTGTGAACCACCAACCAAAGAGCATACACGGGCTGGACCTAAGTCTCCCCACACATACGTAGCAGACATGCAGCTTGGTCTTCACGTGGGTCCTGAACAACTGAAGCAGGGTCTGTCCCTAAAGCTCTTGCCTGTCTGTGGAATCCATTTCCCTAACTGGACTGTCTGGTCTGGCCTCAGTGGGAGAAGTGCCTAGCCCTGCAGAGACTTGATGTACCAGGGTGAGGGGATCTCCAGAGGAGGTCTCCAGTCTCTCAGAGGAGAAGGGGAGGGGGTGGGGGAGAGACTATGAGAGGGGAGACTGAGAGGGGGACAGCAATTGGGATAAAAGGGAATAAAAAATAAATACATAAAAATAAAGTTGTGAAAGTTAAATAAATAAATTGTGGGGCTAAAAAGGTGACTCAGTAGTTAAGATTGCTTGCTACAAAATCATGAGTTATGTAGTTCAGATCAAAGCACTCAGATAACTAGCTACATGTCCAGAAAATGCCTGTAACTGAGCTCTGAGATGATCCAGCACCCTTGTCTGGACTCAGTGCTGCACAAGTGCTCTCCCTTCTCCTCCCCACTCTCTCCGACACATAAACAAACCAATCAGGAAAACCAAGAAAGTGGTGGGAAGTTCTATTTTCTTCCATGAGCTATGCATAACTAATGCAAATAACACAAGATCCATTCACAGTCTCTAGAAATTGCTCTAATAGGATATAACAGAAAAATATTTGCTCATGGCGATGTGAAAAGTTGAAGGGTGCCAATCTAGTGTACCCTTTTCTCCTTTCTTCATAGCTCAGTTTCACAGATACCATACTCCATGAAAAGGTTACCAAACAAGCATATCTCCAAATCCCTTAGCACCTGGTCAGCAGATACATTTCACCAAAATGGGCATGCCACCAACATGTCATATCCTCTTCAACTCTAAGTAAAAGGAACTAAATTCGAAGCAAGTAAGGCTGGGAAGTAGGACACGCCCTTTCCTCTAGACCTTGCATATAAAGTGGAGGGAATACTAGGAGATTAGAAGGCTGAAAAAACTGAGGCTTCACTTGAAGGACAAGGTTGTCATGCTAAGTGAGGCTTAGAGGAATGGCAAAAGTTTTCTCTGTTCTGAGAGGGAATGTTGATAGGGAGGTTTTGTGAATGACTGAACAGTAAAAACTAGCAACTCCAACTTCCTTCTTCTAATTGTAACCTGAGACAGCTTCCCTACAGAGACCTCCTATAAAGACCTTTGACTGAGACCAGCTAATGGCAATTCCTGCACTGTACTTGGGTTGTTGTACCGTTCGTACCACTACATCAGAGTGTACATGGCCTCTGTGGTCACATTTTTTCTGTACACGTGTCTGCCTTTTTTCATTTACTCACTACATGAATCAAGTCAATTTCTGAAGCCACACTGGCCTCAACAAATGGGTGAGTGCATTTAGACCTAGTCTCAAAAAAAAAAAAAAAGGTGAACAGTAATTAAAGAATATAGTGAACATTGGCTTCTCAGCTCTGTGTGCACATGCATGTATGTTCACAGGTGAGTTTGTACACATACAGAGTACAAAGCAAGGTCAGGTCCCAGCCTCTTTAGCTCCTTATCTGGTGGCATTTCTCTTTGCCATGCTCCTGCCAAGATGATGTGAGCCTCCCCTCCAAAGCCAAGAAAATGTCAGTGCCATGGCCATGAGCCATCTAGAATCAGAAGCCTTATATAGTTACCCAGATTCAAGTATTTTGCTATGGAAATGAAAAACATACAATTATACCTCCTTTTTTACTAAATTTTACCAATTCTTTTTTACTAACATACCCAGTTCTTCTCAGACATATCTTTCTAGTTACATAAAGATAAACAAATTAAGTTTCCTTTTAATCATAGCTAAGTCCCTGATGATTTTTGGTAGGTAGTATTCCTTAAGAGACTAACAACTTGAACTTCAATAACTTAAATCACTACTTCTAAAGCACTAATTAACCAGAAACTACCGATTAAGAAAATTCAGAAAATCCCCCAATAATAATAATAATAATAATAATAATAATAATAATAATAATCACTGTATTTCTCTAAATATAATCATCCCAATGATATTCCCCTTTTCCTTTGAATCTGGATTGGCTTTGCTGACTCTCTAGTTAACAAATAAAACACAGAAGAAGCAATTCTTTGTGAATTTTGAGGCCAAATTGAAAACTCAACTCAGCTTCCAACTACCCAGTTTCTCCAGTAACATTATCTCTCTTGTCAAACTGTCCTTAGTTCCTCTCTCCACACAGCCGTGTTAAGATCCCAAGCCACATGAAGAGCTGGTATCTGGGATCCAGTTGACAGATCCAGTTGAGCCCAACTTGTGGGTCATCCCATTCCAAAGTACCAAAGCATGGTTCCACAGAAGGCTCTAACCCCTGTCCTCCTCAAGGACTCTCTCCAAAGGAACTTAGAGGAAATTAAGTTATTGGAAGATGAAGAAAGGAGGGCCTGGTTTTTTTATTTTTTATTTTTTTAATTCTTTTTTTTTTTTTAGATATTTTCTTTATTTACATGTAAATTTCTCCTTTCCCAGGTTCCAGGAGGGCCTGTTTTACATGGTGGTAGTTTGGAAAAATTGTCACCTACAGTAATATGGAGAATGTGGAGTGAATTGATGAAGCTAAGATTTCCAGGCAAAGTACATAAATTCTGCTTTATCATAACTATGTAACACACAAGCACAGAGTGAGTGCTAAAGAACTTTGACCATTTTAAAGAAGAATTTTGATGCTTGTATTCCCAAACAACTATGTCAGAAACTAGACTTAAAAGATGACTGATCTGTAAATGCAGAATAAATTTCACAGAAAAGTGGCTCAAAGGGTAAAAGTAAAAGAGCAATGATAGAGCCCAGAGCTACTGAGAACTGACAGCAGAAAGTAGTACTGAGCCCAGATGAAATAACCACTGGAGACAGCTAGCAGCTATATTGAGGATTGCTCTGGACCAATGATGGCTTTGTGATTCCCATTCCCTACTCTCCCCACCACTTTGCTGTTGGTTGATGGGTATCTGCTAAATTTTTTTAAATGACACATAATAGTATAAAAATACATGTACCACACAAAAACATATAAATAAATGAAACTTGAAAGCAAGGGCCTTGTGGCCCAAGTCAGTAATGCAAGAGGATCACAAGTTCAAGTCCTGTCTGGGCTATCTCAAAATAACCTGTCTCAAAATAAAAAGTATAAAGGAGGCCTGGGAGTGGTTAGAGGAGGCAGAATGTTTGTATATCATGCATTAGGTCCTAGGTTCAATCTCCAATATCAACAAAAGGGAAAAAAACAACTATATAAATTCAAAATGCTCTAATATCCCAATCATGGCAGATAACACGATAATATCCTACCATGGAAACTGAAATAATGACATTTAAAAATTGATATATTAATGTGTCATGAGATAAACATTAGAAAAACTATAAAATAAGACATTAAAATTATATAGAAGAATAAAATACAAGTATGCACTTTTTGTCAGTATATTTTCTCATTCATTGGTATTTCTGTTTTCATTTTTATGAACACTTCAAAATAACTTCTCATCAAAATAGCTTTTGTAACATTCAAGGTAACCACAAAAAATCTTGTATAGTGGACAA
>JADRCD010067345.1:0-10635 GCA_019843815.1 Montemys delectorum | reverse complement strand
GGAGGCAAAAGGAGTTTGTTCTTGTTGTTTTTGTTTGTTTGTTTGTTTTTTGGAGGGGAACCTGGGAAAGGAAAAATTTACATGTAAATAAAGAAAATATCTAATATAAAAAATAAAAAAATAAAAAATAAAGAAAAAAAAGCACACAGAAGAAATTTTAACCTTCCAAGTGAAGGGGCTAAACTATGTGAAAAGCAAGAATTCAACCAAGTGCTTGGATACTACTACTTTTTGTTCCTGCAGGGAGTGTGGAAGACAGGTTCTTCCCTCAAGCACTTTGCAACCTTTTGCAGTTGTGCAAATGTTCAGCTAGTTAATGGTAACATTGAGGTGGAAGACCTTTTCCCTGACCCTTTAACTCTTCAGTTATCAGATGAAAAGAAAGTGCTGTCCTTCTCCTTTCCCAATGGCAGACACATGTTAAACACCTGAAATTTACTAGGATAGCTGCCATCAAAATCAAAACAGAAGCAGAAAATAGTATGTACAAGTGAGGACGTGGAAAACCCAGAAAACCGTGTGGATGGCTGGTGAGAAGGAAACATGGTACCTCCTCTGTGAAAAGTAGTATGAAGGTTCCTCAATACTTTAGAACTAGAATCATCACATGATCCAGCAAATAAATTAATAAAGACAGCCGAATGGAGTTTCCTAGCTTTTTAGGGGAGGGTTTTTTTATGGGATGAGTTCTGCAACATGCAAACATTCTAAAGACTAATAGTGGGATGGAAGCATGGTGCCATGAATGGAGTTAATGCCACAAGCAGTTTATAGAACACTCTGGAGTTGTCGGGTTTTTAGTTTGGTTTTGCTCTGTGTATGAGACAGTTTATCTCTGTAGCTCAGGCTGTCTGGAACTCACTACAGAGATCAGACTTGCCTTGAATTTATGGAGATCCTTCCTGCCTTTTCCTGTGCACTGCTGGGATTATAGGTGTCTACTACCACACCCAGGTGGCAAAAGCTTTTCAGGATTATTTCTACTAAGAAGTGAAGGTAAATATGAAGGATTACAAAAATTGAACTTTTTATTCCTCAGGTAGTTAAGAAACCATATATTCAGGTTATTTTCATTTAAAACAAAATTAATGTCAGATCAGCCATTAAACCTGAAAAATTCTCCTTTCAAAATTCAGCTTAAGGAGCCAGGCATGGCAAATTTATAATACCAGAATGCAGGAATGTGTGTGTGTGTGTGTGTGTGTGTGTGTGTGTGTGTGTGTGTAACATTATTGGATTTTTGTTTGTTTGTTTGTTTGAGATGAAGGCTTGTAGCACATTGTAGCACAGGCTGGCTTGGAACTATGTAGCCCAGAATGGATTCAAATTTATGGAAATTCTGCTTAAGCCTCCTGAGTGCTGGGACTGCAGATGTGAGCCATCATGCATAGCCTAAGAACACATTTAGTTTTTTAATATTAAGGGTATGAAAAGTTATTAAACACAGAAATGATCTAAACAGTTATCAGGTGACGTCTAGTTCAATAAATGGTATTGTATTCTTCTGATGACTAGAGACTTTAAAAATGCCATGTAGTTATCTAACAGAAAAAAGTGGGCCATAGGATATTAAGTTTTCCAAACAGCAAGGCAGTGCACTTGGGAGGCAGAGGCAGGTAGATCTCTGTGTTTGAGGCCAGCTTGGTCTACAGAGTGAGCTCTAGGATAGGCAGGGCTACAAAGTGAAACCCTGTCTTGGAAAAACCAAACAAAAGAAAACAAAAACAACAACAACAAAAAAGTTTTCAAGACAAGAAGCATGTGCTATGCCCCTGTTATTGTAATAGCAAATTATTGTACCCTACATGCATATTCAGAGTCAGAAAAAATCTAAAAAAATACACATAAAAATGTTAATTATAATTTCTCCAAATATGAGACTAAGAACAGTCTCTAGTTCTTCATATACTCCAACTATGAGCTACTGTTTTTAACTATTATTAATACTATAAAGAATTCTTGACATGAGAGAAGCAGCAATGCTATTCAGTTTTTGACAGACAGATGAATTTAGGAAGCACTCTCCTACAGTGAGGTAACTTATCTCCTTGAAAACTAAACAGAAGGGTCAGGGTCAGCAGGTCACGCTACCTTTGCCATCTCTAGGGCCCTGCTGAAGGGCCAGATAAGCTCCCAATGGATTGCAAACTGCTCAGTGTTCCCAGTCAGTACTTCACAACTTAAAGGGCTCTTCCCATTTCCTGGGGCTATAGCTAAACACCTAACTCTGGGTTCTTCATTTCCAAGTCAGAAGGACTAGGAAAGACATGGAGGTGAGAGGAACCGACACGAATGAAGCATAATGACATAAACATAGGAAGCGGCCAAGAGGAAGGCCATTATTTAGTATTCTTATCTGAAAAAATGAACAACAAATGAACTTAGAAAAATTCCATCTAGAAGACCAGACAATTTCAGACCAATTTCCCTAAGGAATCCTCCAGATCTACTGCAAATGAGCTTTATTCTCGTCACTACCTGAAGCTCTTTCTTTCATATAGCTGCCTGTCTCCCTAAGCAAGCAACAGATGCTGCTCAGAGAAAACCAAAACTTTCAAGAAACTCATGTTCTCTTAAGTAATGTGCTGAAACAACCAGCTTCATTCTTGCCACATTATTTTCCCTTTAAAAAAAAGTTTAAAAAATTTTAAGTTAAAGCCAACAGAAAAAGATATAAAGGATAATATTTTGCAGACTTCATCTCTTCCCTAATTTCTCTTTTTTTTTTCTTTCAGTGAGACACGGGGACACAGAAGACACACAATAATCATAAGCCTTTACTTATCCTGTGGTTTATTTAGGGAATTTTATTTGTGTCTGGAAAATAACAGACTTCTGCTTTTAGGTAGACAAATAATGAAGGACTCAGAGAAACATGACCACCTTAGTTTAACTTTTAGAAAAGCAAGTAATCCAGGCTTACTCTATATGCGTACACATATATAAATGCTCAACCCTACAAAAGTAAGCAAGTCTCTTTATCTCTAAAAGCACTACTCACAGTTTCTCCATTCGCAAGGAAGACTCCAAGTGTTGTGACCCCCAGGGGTGAAATGCCCCACAGCTGGCTTGCTCTGTGGAGATGTTCTTTTCTCCTAAACTAACCTGAAGAGCAAGCTAGATTTGTTGACTGCATAAACATCTGTAATTGCTAAACATCTCTGTGACATGGTGTAACAGTTAGTTACTGCTTGTGCAAACTGCCTATCTAAATTGCTCTCTGCTGTATGAGCACATGAAAACTAAGGCATAAAGAAATTGGAAACATCTGTAAAAATTAATGGCCAAATTGACCAAAGCCTTGGGGTGGGATGTGGGGGGGGGGCATCAAAAACAAGCTAAATAGCTCCAGGGGAACATTTGAATTTAGAAAACCACCCTAACATTGGAAAGGTTCTTTCTGAATACATCCAAGAGTGACCCCCCTCCACTGTGGGATTCCAGCTAGCCCAAACATCATCATTTTAACATACCCTTGTAAATACAGAACAAGGCCTCTATAAAATACTATAGTTAAGATAAAGATTTAAAGGATCTATTTCTTCTCTAAAAGAAAAAAGAAAGAAATACCTCTTCTCCCATCCTGCAGCCAGCCTCGTCTCTTCAGTTTAGAAAGGTCCCAGAGCTACCCTGAAATCCTCCCACTTCCTTCAAACAGCCAAAGGCGCGGAGCCTGAGGACCCAGCCTAACCCTGAGTCATACTTGGGACCAAATGAGGAATCGGGAGAACAAAGCTTGCATTTGTTTATGGTTCAGGAAGCCAGGGCCGATTCATAGCTTGGGTGGCTTCTCCAGAAGTCCTCCTCCCTCGCCTACATCCCTGCCGTAATATAGGTTGCCTCCCAGTGCCCAAAGGTGTGACCACACAGACAAGGAAAGTACTGAGAGTATTTATTGGCAGGACCCAGTGACCGTTTGTGTGTGTGTAGTGTGTGTGTGTGTGTGTGTGTGTGTGTGTGTGTGTGTGTGTGTGTGTGTTTAAATGCCAGAGGGAAATAAAAAGCTATCTTTCAACAGATTATATGCCTGGGGAGTTGGGGATATATAAAATATGGTGTGTTACAAAAAGTACAAACACTTTTACAGAAATAAAATTAGTCATACTATACAAAAATTAAAAAAAAAAACTAAAGGGAAAATAGCACTGACTTTATGGCTGTGCTTCCTTTAGGATACTTCATGTCATCAGAAATATCCCAACAGTCTAGAGTGAAGTATTTAAACATCAATCTTGTTTCCCCCTAAATGAAATACCATATGAATCACCATTTTAATGACTTCAGAGCCCACTGATAAAGAGTTCAAAAACTCTGAAGCCAGAACATGATATAAAAGTGGCAAGTAGGTCATTCCCAAGCTATATAATCTTGAACAAATTAAATTTTGTTGACCTTGAATTCCCTTATCTATAAAATGGGACTAATGCAACAGCGCATGTGCAAGGTTCTGGGTTCAGTTTCAGGCATCACAGAAACAAGAACTGCACAAGAGTCATCACAGTGGCCACAGACCTACTTGGTTGCCTAGGTGACTAAGTGATATACAGAAGACCAAATGCTTACAGAAGGATCTGGCACACAGGAAGTATCAGCCACTATTATAAGTTCAGGACTTCACAAATCAACAGTATCTTCTTCTTGTCATGTTTCTTGTATTCTTAGACCTTGATGTCCTGTGCAGTTATGAACCATGGCTAATTTTTAAGTCTTTTAATTAAACTAACTTAAAAATAATATACTCTATACTTTCTAACTGCCCTCACTGTGGCTGACCCTGGGATGGCTTTAAATTAGATGCTGCCTCAGTCCTCAAGAAATGTATAATCTGAGTAAATATGACCCAGATCTGTTTATATACGACATACCTAAAACAAAGGTGGAAGCTATTGCTGGGTGAGAATGACAAATGTGATGCAAGTGCTAGGGAATTAGCATTTGGAATGCAGATAAGAAACCACCTTATCAAAACCTAATTAGGATGAGAAAGAACAGACAAGGCTGCCAGAGGAATTTTAATTCATTTCTTTAGACTCTCCTCCCTCAGTGAAGTACAGCATAACTCCCCACAGGGTTTGCAGAGTAACTTCTTCCAAAAGAGCTTAGAATGGAAAGAAGGCAAAAAGAAATAAAACATGACAATGAACAGTTGACAAAACTGTCCAACCTCACCTCAGTCAAGGTGACCAAGGTCAACATTAAAAATGAAGTTATTTGATATCATGAGCCCTTGACATCTGGTGTAACATGAATGAGCCTCCATCATGAGAAAACCTTCAGACAAATGGCCAATTTATGAACATTCTCCAAAATCAAAATTGCCAAGATCACCAAAACAGGAGGAATCTAAGAAGTTAGGGTGATTAAATATAATGACACCCTAAAATTAAAGAAAAGGGACAATGGATAAAAACTAAGGGTACCTGAATAGAGGCTTTAATTAATAATCACATAGTAAGGTTGGCTCATGCATTGCAACAGATATAATATGAATAGAAGCAGTTAACAATAGTGAGAACTCTGCATGGGGTATGTAGAAATTCTGGTATTACTTTACCACCTCTCTATAAACCTAAAATTATTCTACATGAAGAGCTAATTTAAAAACTAATTAGAAAAGCAACAAATTAAAAGGCAGGCATGGAGGCATAAGTCTGTAATTGCAGTACTTGGAAAACAGAGACAGGAAGCTGAGGGGTTCAAGGCTATCTACAGCTTCATATTGAGCTCAAGGTCATGTTGGGTTACAGGAGACCCACTCTCAAAGAATCTAAGTAAATAAATACTAATTAGGGCAGATAGGTATTCACAACACCACACACCTATAGTCTTAGCATTTGGATGGTGAGGCAGGAGGATTATAGCAGTTCAGGGCTAGCCTGGACTCATAGTGAGTCTGAATCCAGCCCAGACAACATGACAATTTATTTCAAAACAATAACAACAACAACAAAAACTAATTGGGAAGATGAATTAGTTGAAATGCATAGGTGTTATTTATACATATACATAATTATGTTCGTGCATACACAAATGCAAATGCATTTAAACAATACCCTCCTAACTTATCCCCTGCCCGCCACCCTCTCCTTCCCCCTCGGCACCATGGTTAGTTCATCTATGAGCAAAGACAATAGAATGCTGACTCTTGGCTTTTTGGTTCCCCAAACACACAGAGCAATTTTCTTTGAAAGAAAATTTGGCTCATCTGTCAGTTCTGCTGCCAATGGAGGCAATGGCAGCCTGGCTGAAAGTGTGTTCATGAGGTGGGCCCATCTGCCCCTTTCCAGGAGCTACTAGAAGCTCCTGGTGCCTGGCCAATTAGTCATCAACCACAGAGCCCTAGGCTGGCAACTCTCCCAGCTACTTCCTCTTCAATCTCTAGTCCACATTCTCAGGCACCTCCCTAGTTATCTCTCTAAAGTGCACAGTTGCACTCTGTCACCAACATGCCAGCCTGCCCAAGAAAGCAGACTGACAAACTCCTGTGAAAAGAGGCACCACTTTCTTCCAGCCACCTACCAACCATCACCACCTGACCATCCCTGAGCTCCAGCCCAATCTACCTATTTGCCCCTTCAAAGTAATCATGCTTTCTCCCGATCCACACACATACTGTCAATCCCGTGACTTCCCATCATCTTTGAACACTCTTTTCCTTGAAAATATCTTTGGATACTCCCTTACTTTTCAGCATCCCAGGAAATTCCCTTCTGCTTGATTCTCACAGATACCAGGGACACAACTCTGCTAGTCCTCGTCCCCGCCTTATATGGTCCTTTATATACACAAGTTTGTCAGATCAAGGGACAATCTACACAGGCATGGAGATATATGCATGGAATCCCAGAACTTGGAAGGCAGAAACAAGAGCATCAAGAGTTCATTATCATCCCCACCTACCTAGTGGGTTAAAAATGAGCCTAGGGTCCATGATAGCCTGTCTCAAACAAATGAAAGGTTTTGAGACAATCCATGGTATCAGATGAGAAACCTAGAAATAATGACTGAGCCAAAGTATGACGTTGGTAAGAAGTGTTAAAATCCAATTACCTAGATCATATCTACCTGACTCTTAATCAATAATCATCCAGGGAAACAAACAAGCAAAAACACTCTGCACCTAATCTGTAAAGACAGCATCCAGGCCAAGTGTTTCTGCACTTTCCTAATGCTGTGACTCTTTAATACAATTCCTCATGTTGTGGTGAGCCCCTCCCCACTACCATAAATTTATTTTCATTGATACTTCATTACTATAATTTTGCTACTGTTTATGAATTATAATGTAAATATCTGATATACAGGATATGATATGTGAAGGATAGGAAATCCATAGGTTGAGAATCACTGATCTGCACATACCACCCAGCCAATCTCTTTTGATGTGGATCGTCACCCATTCATTCAGTTATAGAGAAATCTCAGGGTGCCCCTGTTCAAGAAATTTGGTGATGCTTCAGTAAATGAATAAGTGAGGCAATTAATGAATAAAAGGAAAAGGAATTTTCAGCTAGACCACAAGCACACCAGAAGCACAATGAGCTTTCCTTTATAATTTTAACTGGATTAAGACAAAACACAGTCTTCACTTATCTAGTCCACAAACATTTACTGAAGGCCAATGATACATAGTAGTTTTAACAATTTTTTTTCAAGGAATTGTAAATACAGTGGTGACTAACACAGACAAGGTCCCAAATTATGGAATTTACTTTCTAGTGGCTGACATTTAAGACTTGGTAATATGAAACAAACAGTTGCCACAAATATAGCAAAATTTGAGTCTACTTCTTGGAGTTTCAAATGTTCCATAATCAAAAGTTTTTTAAAAAAATATCAAGCTGGAGAGATGGGTCTGTTGCTAAAGTGTTTGCCATGCAAACATGAGGAATTCCTAGCACTCAGGTAGAACCAGGCACCGCAGGGTGAACCTATTCTCTTGGTGCTGGGGAGGTACAGGCAGATAGATCATTGGCCAGCCTGTCTAACCAAAACTGATAAGCTCCAGGTTCAGTGTGAGACCCTGTCCCAACAACTGAGGTGGAAGCCAGGCAAGGAAACACTTGCCTTTAATCCTAGCACATGGGAAGCAGAGAAAAGCAGATTTCTGTGAGTTGAGAGCTAGCCTGGTCTACATAGAGAGTTCCAAACCAGCCAGAGCTACACAGTGAGACTCTGCTTAAAAATAAGACAGAGAATGACTGAGGAAGACATCTGGCATATGAATTTATACACTACATGAAATCAATCTCCCTCCCTCTCCCTTTCTCCCTCTCTCCCTCCCTGCTCTCTCTCTGTCAGCAATGGTTCTAGAAAAGGTAACTGTTCCTTTCTAGTAAAAATAACCTTAACTAAATGATTATTATATGATAAGTACTTTTCTAATCATTGTATATATTTACTTAATCCTCATATTACCCCTAAGTGACAGATCATCTTGTTATTCTAATTTTAAAGATGAGGAACATAACACATTGAGTCACTAACTTGCCTTCTAAGGAAGCAGTTAGGATTTGAACCTGTTCTATCTGACCTGACTGTGTAAAAACTAGTGTGTGTGTGTGTGTGTGTGTGTGTGTGTGTGTGTGTGTGTGTATCTGTGTGTATATGTGTGTTTTGACTTCAAATTCATTATGCAGCTGAGGTCATGTGATCTTGAACTGTGTGCCCTCCAGCCTCCATCTCCAAGTAGTTGAATTACAACCTTGCAGGAACACACCTGGTTTATGAAGTGCTGAGGATCAAAGCCTAGGCTTTCTGCACGCTGAGCAAGCACTCTACCAACTGAGCTCTATCTCCAGTCTGTAGAAATACAATAATAAGAGCTTCTGAGACTGTAAATCTTGGTAATGATCTGGCTGCAGTTAAATATTTCTTGGAAAATACATTAGGCTGAGTGTTTCATGAAGTACGCGTCAAGCATATATAAATAGCAGAAAACATCCAACCTGTCAAAAAATAACCCTTGGGGATAGAGAAATGGCTCAGTACTTAAGAGCACATATTGTTCTTCCAGAAGACCAGAGCTTTATGCCTAGTCCCTATATCAGGCACCCTACAACCACAACCACATGTCACTCCAGCTTCAGAGGATTTGATATGCTCTTCTGACTTCCAAGGGCAACTGCACTTACACAGGGAACATGGCTGGCTTGCATGTGTGCATGCGTGTGAACACACACACACACACACACACATACACACACACACACACACACAAACTTTAAAATAATAATAATCTTTTAAAAAAAACCTGTAACATTGTTTCCTATTCCCTACCAACCCTCCCTCTCCTTTTCCTAGACAAGGAAACATGGATACAATGGGAATAAATAAACTGAAGTCTAAAAATCCCATATGCTTCATTTAACCAGTAAGCATCATAATACCATCTGCTCATTGAAAGCCACAGAGTTTGCAATCACTCTAAAGATGTCATAAAATCTTATCTTTCCATCCAACTGAGGAATATTCAATAATCTAAGTCTTAGATGAGTTTTTAAAAATCTTACCCAGTTGCATTTTATTAGCCAAAGAATACATTAGCTCCTGAGGCTCACCAGAGCTTATTTCTCTTCAAAGGAGTGGAGATTATGATTGTTTAAATGAAAACAGCCTTTATAGACTCATCTATTTGAATACTTGGGTCCCCAGTTAGTAGAACTGTTTGGAAAGGATTAGGAGGTATGGCATTGTTGGAGGAGTTGTGTCACTGGGGATAGGCTTTGAGGTTTCAAAAACACACACCATTTCCAGTTAGCTTTCTCTGTCTCCTGTTTGAGGATCAAAATGTAAACTCCCAGCTAGTGCCCAGCACCATGCCTGTCTGACTGCTGTCACATTCCCCAAAATGATGGCTATGGATTTTCCATCTAAACTTTAAGCTCTAAATAAACTCTTTCCTCTGTAAGTTGACTTGGTTGTGGTGTCTTGTCACAGCAATAGAAAAGTAACTAACAGGCATACAGATTAATTATTTTAAAATTTTTAATGAAGAGAGAGAGGGGGAGAGAGAGAGAAAATAGTGTGTGTGTGTGTGTGTACACACATACATACATACATACATACATACATACATACATACGTACAAGTGTCATAGTGCATTGTATAGAGGTCAGGGGACAGCTGGTAGGAGTAAGTTTTGTCCTTCCACCTTGTCCTTCCAACTAAGCTTGATGGCAGGTATTTTTATCCGCTGAGCAATTGTCTTGGTCCCAGATCTATTATTCGTTACTGTGTTTGCTTGCATGAGATACAGTCATGCTATGTAGCACTAGAAAGCATTGGAAATTATATTAACCAAGCTGGCCTTGAATTTGCAGTGGTCACCTGCCTCAGCCTCTAGTGTTCTCAGAATACAGGCATGTAAGACTATATTCAGCTAAGACTGTCACTTGATACTTATCTGGTTTAATTCTACTATAAAGTCTAATGAATTTTTACTAGAATGGATAAAGAGATTATCAGAGATATGAATGAAAATATTAAAGTTCTCTTAACTGCAATTTGGCTGATTGAAACAATTGATTTGCAATCTCCATTTACATACAATTTAAATTTTAATTCTCTGTCACAGGCAAATGTTTTGATGTTGATTCCATATAAGAAATTAATTCAAGTGACAGTAATTCTATA
>JADRCD010067331.1:0-12388 GCA_019843815.1 Montemys delectorum | reverse complement strand
AACATCCCTCCATGGCCTCTGCATCAGCTCCTGCTTCCTGACCCGCTTGAGTTCCAGTCCTGACTTCCTCTGGTGATTAACAGCCATGTGGAAGTAAGCTAAATAAACCCTTTCCTCCCCAACTTGCTTCTTGGTCATGATGTTTGTGCAGGAATAGAAACCCTGACTAAGACACCAACCCACCCCCTCCTGCTTCCTGGCCCTGGCATTTCCCTGCACTGGGGCATAGAGCCTTCAAAGGACCAAGGGCCTCTCCTCCTATTGATGACCGACTAGGCCATCCTCTGCTATATATGCATCTGAAGACATGAGTTCCACCATCTGTACTCTTTGGTTGGTGGTTTAGTCCCTAAGAGCTCTGAGGGTACTAGTTAGTTCATATTGTTGTTTGTCCTAAGGGGCTGCAAACCCTTCAGCATCTTGGGTCCTTTCTCTAGCTCTTATATTGGTGACCCTGTACTCAGTCCAATGGATGACTGTGAGCATCCACTTCTGTATTAGTTGGACACTGGCAGAACCTTTCAGGAGACAGCTATATCAGGTTCAAAGATACCCTTTGAAATGTCTACAGGGCTTATTTACAGGCCACTCAAAATCAACATGTGGAAATCAGAATATTTTCTCACTCTATCCGCCAAAATCCATATATGACCACTTAATGATTTTGCAACTTAGTAAATCGCTTAACATTTTTCTCACCTTTTCATTTGTGAAAGAAGATGAATTCAAATCTATTTCAAAGAGTTGATTGGAGGTGAATTAGTGACTATATATGTTTCTTCTCATAGTATAAATATTATGTGAGCTCAATTATTGTTATTTTAAAAGATGCTATCTCCTTGACTTTCCCTGGCTTTGTAAAAGCAACAATCACCATGTGGCTTCAGCAAGACCCTTGGGACCACCCTTGCTTCAGAGTGTACTGTCTTCACCTGCAACCAAATGCCCAGGCTTGTGAGCTCTGCTTTCCACACGTCTCTTGAGTACCATCATTCCTTTAATAGCAGTGACACCAACGTGTTCCTGTGTTACAGTAGATTTCTCACTTGAAGTCTTACTGCTCATAGTACCTTCTTCCTTCCTATTTTCCATAGCAAATGCACATGGAATATTTAAAACTAAGTGGTCACAGTGCTTGACTAAGAGCACTGAGGTATTCTGACCTTTGTGAGGAAGGCCCATGGGGCCTGAAGAACTTGGACATTCTTTCATTTTTAGCCCGAACTCTGGCTGATGTTATTATTTTTTTTTCACCCACATGCTTTGTCTGGCGCTTTCTTATACTTCCTCTGAAATGCCCTTCTTCCTACTGTTCGTTTCTCCCATTGAAAACGCAATACTTTTTTTCTTATATAACAAGCTTCTGCTTTCTCTAAGAGGACTTCAAGCTTCCATGGAGAATGCCTATGGATACCATGCATTTGGCTTGTTGCACAATCATATTTCCTGTCAGACAGTTAACTGCAGTGTCTATGTTTACTTATTTCCACCTCAGGGGCATGTCCATGATGATTTACCTGTTGAAGATCATATGCTCTGTGTTAGAGACCAAAACCAATTTGTTTTTTTTAGAAATCTAAGTCTTTTGAATACTTCCACCAAGTAGAGAAAGTGACTTAATATATGCAGGCTTCTGATTTCCATTTTGCACTAGAAAGAACAATGTAAACACGAATGACTTGCCAAGCCCTGGTTGTGAGAAACGAAACAAAATAAAAATTATGACTCCACCATTAGACTTTATGATCTTTGAATGTAAAGACTTTCTCTTGTTAAGAAGACTTAGTCACTCTATAAACACTTGTACTGAATCACATCTCTTAGATTATGAAAAAACACCAGGAAATGATTTTTGTCTTACTCTCTGATAATAATTTCAGCGCTTATAAGTGTTTGACAAATGAATCACTGGAAGTCAAAAAAAAATTGAGACTATAGGTATGAGGAATAGCACAGAAATGGATCTGTCCATTCTATTGTTTTTCTATAAGTCTTTGTTGATGCCTAACTGAATTTCTACATTTCTTTTATGTTAATTTGCATAATGACAGAAATCTCTTTCAAATCCTTACTATGAGGACTAGAGTGAAAGTATGATCTGAAATGTGTACACTTTCTTCTAGAAAACTTTTCAAATTGTATTTGATGGCACCTCCATCAGGATCTCAACTGGCAAGAACTTTGCACTTACCAATAATATTCAGTGAAGCTCTGCATTCATTCATTTCCTTGGATTTGTGAAGTGCTTTCTTTAATAAAATGTATACTACCAAACTACATGGGAGAAGCACTGCTCCAGGGAGTACACATAAACATTCCATTTGTTATCTAAAAACCATATTTTGTTCAGCCTAAAGACAAGATTTGCTTCTTTCTGTCACTGATTAGCTGTTCTAATACTATGAACTGTGAAAGAAAGCAATACACCAGGATCCAAAAGCATTTTGTTAGCCAGATTAAGAAAAATAGATTATGCCTTAAGTATTCTCTTTAATTTTGAAAAAAAAATGCAGTGGTAGGGAAAGTGGAAACTGCTTCCTTTTGTTTATCCTTACATTCTCTGGGCTAGTTTAATGACACATGCAGCTGTTAAGTAAAATGAGAATGACTAGTGAAGGTGCTGAGGCTCGACCTGTAATTGTGCATTAAAGTTAGTTGCAATTTGCCTAAGGGTAGGTGTTGATAGTCCTAACGATTTTTGGAAAGCACAGAAAAAGAAGTTGTTTGAAGAAATCTTTTTAATGTTCTTAGCTTTCTTTACTGTTACTTGTACAGTGGGGAAACAGATGAGGGAAATATATATTTTACAGATTTATAATTCCACTTAATGGTTTACCAAATGCTTACAAATTCTCTTGCTTCTGAAAGAGATTAGCTCCATGTAGCTCCAAATTCTTGTTCCTTCCTACTTTATAGATTCTTTTGAGCATGCTCTGAAGGTTTCTTTGACTTGAACTTAACATGTTCAATAATCTTAGCTAAGTAGTGGTTCGACTTATAAGTTGCTTTCTTAGAGGTCACTTGAATTGTGACTTTATTTACAAATACTATGCCCACAAATAACATGAATATCCAAAAGATGTCTTTTAGAAGAAGTACTGATTCTCCTGTCTTTTGAATAACCAAAATTTTCATAACTGGAACCCAAATAATTATAAAGAGGTGTCCAATGTCGTTCTACCATATTCCTTCAAAGAATTCCACAAGACTGAGAAGATGATCTGGAAGTGAAGGAATATGCTTTCAGATTGTTCACAGGGAATCCAAAGAAGGTTGAATTACTGCTACCATTACTAGACTGGAGAACAAATACTAGCATGGTCAGATGGGAATCTAAATGCTTCTGAGTCAGAATTTCTCTTATCAACATTATTTGGAGGTTATTATGAATTGGACTCTCAAGGAGCTGAAACAATTTCATGTGGGTTACTTTAAAATAAAAAGAGTAAGTATGAGAAATTGCTTTTGTACAGGGGAAAGTGGCTATTTAGGATCAGTCAGATAGTTTCTTGAACAGGTTTGTAGTTATGAAAGGGGACTCTCAAAGAAATACTAATGCCTAATATTAACCAATCTCCTTCCTCTAGACTTCAAAGAGGAGTCTGTGTATATTTTTATGTCCTCTCATGGCAGAACCTAGATGAGAAAATGAATACTATGAAATCTATTGAAGGTTTTCTGTAAAAATGGTGCTTGTTGTGAGGCTAGAGAGATGGCTCAGCAAGGAAGATCCTTGCTCTTGAAGAGGACCTAGGTTTCTTTCCTAGCACTCATATGGTGACTCTCAATCCTCTACAGCTCCAGTTCCAAGGAATCTGATACTTCATCTGATCTCCACAGGCTCCTACTTACAACATGCATATACTCAGGCACATACACACAAATACACACACACACACACACACATACACACACACACTTTGTGTGTGTGTGAATAAATGTTAGAGGGTTTAGATTTATGTAGAATCATACCCTCCTCTTAGAGGTGGAACTAGCATGGTTCCCAAATAATACATTTGAATACAGACAGTAACTGTTACTCTTTCATCCCCTGTTATACATTTATCCAGAGCTTGAACTCCCCTTTAGAGTTGCTGCTGTGTTTATACTAGTTTGATAGAATGGACAGCCTCATAAGGTTCTTGGAAGAACTATGCTCTCTAGAGGAACTGTCTTAAGGAACAGCAGGTGATTTCTGACAGAGTTTGAATTTGCATCAAGGATCAAGAGTAAGGAAGATGTCACAGGTTTGGAACCTCTGAAACATCAGACATAATTCTTAACTTGCACTGTTTTATTGAGCTATAAAAATTGCCCACTTTAGATGAATACCGAATGGCTAAGAAGCACCTAAAGAAATGTTCAACATCCTTAATCATCAGGGAAGTACAAATCAAAACAACTCTGAGATTCCACCTCACACCAGTCAGATTGGTTAGGATAAAAAACTCAGGTGACAGCAGATGCTGGAGAGGTTGTGGAGAAAGAGAAACACTCCGTCATTGCTTCTGGGATTGCAAGCTGGTACAACCACTCTGGAAATCAGTTTGATGGTTCCTCCGGAAATTGGACATAGTTCTACCAGAGGACCCAGCTATACCATTCCAGGGCATATACCCAGAAGATGCTCCAACATTTAATAAGGACACATGCTCCACCATGTTCATTGCAGCATTATCTATAATAGCCAGAAACTGGAAACAACCCAGATGTCCCTCAACAGGGGAATGGATACAGAAAATGTGGTACATCTACACAATGGAATACTACTCAGCTATTAAAAACAATGAATTTATGAAATTCCTAGGGAAATGGATGGATCTGGAGAATATCATCCTGAGTGAGGTAACCCAATCATAAAAGAACACACATGGTATGCACTCTCTGATAAGTGGTTATTAGCCCAGAAGTTCGGAATACAGGAAGAACAACCCACAAAACACAAGAAACTCAAGAAGATAGAAGATCAAATGTAGACATTTCATTCCTTCTTAAAAGGGGAATCAAATACCCACAGAAGGAGTTGCAGAACCTAACTGTGGAGCAGAGACTGAAGGAAGGACAAGCCAGCCTAAATATAGCTATCTCCTGAGAGGCTCTGACAGTACCTGACTAACACAGAGGTAGAGGCTCACAGCCATCCATTGAACTGAGTACAGGGTCCCCAGTGAAGGAGTTAGAGAAAGGACCTATGGAGCTGAAGGGCTTGCAGCCCCTTAGGACAAACAACAATATGAACTAACTAGTACCCTGAGAGCTCCCAGGGACCCAACCACCAACCAAGGACTATACATGGTGGGACTGATTGTTCTGGCAACTTGTGTTTAGCATAGGATTGCAAAGTCGATCATCAGTGGGAGGAGAGGCCCTTGGCCCTGTGAAGGTTCTGTACCCCAGTGTAGGGGAATGCCAGGGCCAATAAGTGGGAGAAGGTGGGGTGGCAAGCATGGGAAGGGGGGAGGCAACAGGGGTTTGTTCTTGTTGTTTTTGTTTATTTGTTTGTTTTTTGGAGGGGAAACTGGGAAAGGAGAAATCATATGACATGTAAATAAAGAAAATATCTAATAAAAAAATCTAAAAAAAGAAATTGCCCAGTTTAGATAATTTCCTTTTTATAAATTTGAGAAATTATAACATTCCAAAATTGGGTCTTAGATATCAATTGTCAAAACACATAGTTTAGCATATGAAATATTAGAAGCAAAAACCTTAATAAAAAATAGAGTATATAAAAGTAAGAATTGGAGCAGGAGATAGCTCAGTGGGATGACCTGACCTTAATCCTCAGGACTTATCTGGTCTAAGGAGAGAACCAGCTGCTGCAAGATATTCTCTCACTTCCACCTTTGAACCACAGATTATGCATTCACAATTAACAATATGGATAATGAAATAATTACACATAAAATAATGAAAGTAAGAATTTAAAAATTTGAAGGGACAGAATTGAAGAAACTATCCAAATATATCAAGCTAAATAATTATTAAAATGCTGTTTATTATAATAAAATGGAAATATGCATAGTAAAAAGATTAGCAAAATAAAGTACAGAATAAGAAACATAATCATAAATATTGAAATGATGTAGTAGGCCAATATTTGCATTAAAATAAATACTGCATAAAATATAATAGACCAATATTTGCTAATCTAAGGAAATAGTTGTCCCACTAATTAAGAAAAAATTTAAATTATGAAACAATACTTCATGAAATATAAAATATATCCTGGAATTCATTGGTAACTAATAAGAAAGGTACTCAGTAGTAAAATCCTTCAACTATAGAATCTTTAATACTCTTTTTATAATTTAGTTTTTTTCTATTGTCAGTTGGAAAGTTTAAATCTAAAAGTTGTTTATTAGCTGCAAAATAATATCATCATATTATAAAAATATAAAGAATGGCATAAAGCAAAAATATTCAACCCACATATTTTTCCATCTGTATCCTCCCACTAAATTGTCCCACTACTTCAAGCAATTGCTTTTAAATTTTTACTGTTTTTTTGCAGTAAGTATTAGGTATTGTTCCATACTGATATTTGTGGGTCAGGATTTTCAAAACCCCTTAGAAATTTATTGTAGGACATCATTATACCAGAATGCTCTCAGTTTTTTTTTTTTGTTTGTTTGTTTTGTTTTGTTTTGTTTTTTTTGAGACAGGGTTTCTCTGTGTAGCCCTGGCTGTCCTGGAACTTGCTCTGTAGACCAGGCTGGCCTCGAACTCAGAAATCTACCTGCCTCTGCCTCCCAAGTGCTAGGAATAAAGGCGTGCACCATCACTGCCCAGCCAGAATGCACTCAGTTTAAAGACAAATTTCGGACTGCCTCTTCCAATTCTGCCTGGCTTTTTTTTCTTTTTTCCTTCCTTCCTTCCTTCCTTCCTTCCTTCCTTCCTTCCTTCCTTCTTTCTTTCTTTCTTTCTTTCTTTCTTTCTTTCTTTCTTTCTTTCTCTTTCTTCCTTTCCTCCTTTCTTTCTCTCTTTTTTTGTAAAGAATGAATTCACATATAATTTAACAGTCTTGAGAACATGATTTCATTTTGGGTAAGTTGCTGACAGTGAACTTACTTGGGATAAAATTGTCTTAAAAGATCTACTTTCAAAGTATGAACAGAAAATTGGGAGGAAATTGATATAAATTAATGGAAATATAAAAAAATGTTCATTAAGCATGTGGGAAATCAAAGGTAACACAGGTAATATAATTTGTTATTTATCAGATTTATTAAAATTAATATACCCCCAAGTCTTATAAGTTTTCGTAAGCCAGTGAAGACATTAATGTCCTCAAATCTGTGGGAATGAATATAAATGGGTGCAATGTGCTATGCTTCACACTAGGGACAGTAAAACCTGTCTTTACTGTTGTCCCTCTTAGGTGTGGTCTGAGGTAGAAAGGATCATACTTGGTCTCTTCAAACTCACAAGTATCTTTGCTTTACTAAGGAATCGTTTCCCTTAGTACAGAATGAAGAAAATTCTTCAGAGCCAGTCACCTCTTATTTCACAGTCCCCATCCTTCCTGAGAGCTTTGTTAATGCAATCAGTTTGCAAGAAGGCTGATACTCTAGTCTCTTCAAGAAACACTGTTTTGACATGTCAGTTTGTTATGATCTGTAAGTCTACAATATTTGAATCTTGTATTAAACATTTTTTTCCATTATAGGTCTTGGATCAGCTGGAAACCTCTATTTCAAACTGTGCTTCATGGTTTTTTTTTCTGCTGAGTGTGTCCTCTCATTGGTTCTGGAAACTTAGGATACATCTTCACATGGCTAGTAGTAAGAGGGCAAGCTAATTATTAAATATTAGTACATATTTGAGCATTGCCTACTTTGGTGCCCACTCACATTAGATTGACTAAAGCAGCAATCATGGCTAAATCCCAAATTAGTGAGACTGGGGGTTAGTCACCACCCTACTTAGGAGCCACAAAGTCATACAGTCAAGAGATAGAATATATATACATATATAGTATATGTGTTCAATTTAATAACCAGTGATAGGAAACTATTTTATCTAGTAGAAGAATGACTTCCTTTACAAGGAGTTTCCTATTTGGTTTCCAACCCCCAAATTTATTGGCATTACAGTTGTAAGCAATAAAAAAAATCTGTATTGTTGAGATAGATAAGATTGTTTTCCTTGTGAATTTTTTTTTAAATCAGACATGACATCAGTTGGCATATTTCCTGCCACCAACGATGAAGACATAAATGTTCTTTTTTTTTCTTAGATATTTTCTTTATCTACATGTCATATGATTTATCCTTTCCCAGTTTTGTGAATGTTTTGCTTGCTAATTGTCTATATAACCAAGCAGCAAGCCATTGAGATTGCCATGCATTTTTCAGTTTGGAAATAATTTTCTACTGGAGTCTTATAGTCACACTTTACATTGCTATTTTGTATATACTGGCTAAGATAATCGACTCGAGTGTAATTCCAACCATTGAGATGTTTGTTTGTTTCATTTAGATGGAGCTTTAAGAGTTCAGGTTAACTTCAAGCTTTGTGCACTGTTGAGGGTAACCTGAATTCATGATTCTCCTGTCTCTGGTTGCTAGGGTTGCAGTGATGGGCTACTATACTGGGTTTAAGAGATACTGAAGATCAAGTTCAGGAACTTGTGCAAAGTAGACAAGCACACCAAATGAGCCATATTCACACTCCAACAGCTGGGTACTTTAGCAAATAACTCACCAAATTATAGCAACATTAAAATTGTGTTTCTCCGAGTCACAGGCTCAGTATGTGCCAAAAAATTTTTTTTAGAGAGACTGTTCACCTTCTAAGTTCACCAATGCACATCTTTTCTATTCTGTGGCCAAAACATGGTACAAGTTTTCCAAAGGCCTATTCCATAACTACATTAAAAATAAATTAGTCAGAAGGTATATAATCAGGTCAAATACTGGGATTTGGAGAACCAACTTTGATCTCCCAGGCAGGGACACATGGCTCCGAGAGTTTATGCTTAACGATACATTTTCTGTGAGAACAACAATGAATACATATTTACCCTAAATTCAGCCTGGGCTGTCGCGTAACTGCTTCAATAACTTCCTTATTATCTCATAGAATTTTCATCTCTATGTATTAATTTAGGAAGCCTCAAAATCTAGAAACCTCAGCTGTAACCTCTCCCTGGTGTAAAATGGTTCTTCTGTGTAGATTTCTTTATTATTTTGGCCTATTCTTGCTATAACTGTAGATTAGTCAAGACACATATATCCATCAGAAGAGAAATCATTGGGTTTGTGAAGTGACACAGATCATGGGGCCCAGAAAAGGCTGTGCCCATTCATATTGTCTTCAAATGACATTAATGTGGAAAAGCTTAAGAAAAAGGTTACAGCTGGTAATAATTTGCATTTGTAAATTACCTTGAGATTTCATTTTTTAAGAATGAAACTTAGTGAGATAAAGGAAAGGCAAAAAAAAAAAAAAACAGTGCTTTTTGTTGAGTCTCTCTCAAGGTCTGTGTTCACTGACATTGTTACACTGCAAATACAGAAAGACTAACTAGCCCACTTTACATTAACATAGAGCAGTGTGGCAACATTAGGCCTGTCTCTGTTTCCCTTAATAGGAACCATACCTTTAAAACAAAATAAAATGTAGCATAAGAGCTATCAATTCCAGTATTCATTGCTGTATCATCATGATAGGGATTAAAATCATTTTCATCTTGTTAATGAAAGAAAATTATTAGGGAACAAAGATTCTAAAGGAGAATGAGACAGCTTTTCTTGTCATGTAAAACTCTTCCAAAACAAGAGAAAAATGATCTTTTTTCATATTAAGAAAATGATGGTTCTCTCTGGGCTGGTGTCCTGAGCGGACCTTGGGTACAAGCTCTGCAGCCAGTCCCACAACACCCAGAGGAAGCTCCACTCCCAGACGCTCTGACATTCTCAGGATCAGAGGTGAGGAGGACATAACATCTGTCCCAACACCAGGAGTAACTGGGACCAGTGGGACCAGGCACACAGGAACTCTGCCAGCAGAGTGGCTCAGGTTCCTTCCAGTCTCTCTGAGCTGGTGTCCTGAGAAGATGTTGGGCCCAGGCTCCACAGCCAGTCCCACAACACCCAGAGGAAGCTGCTGCACTCCCAGGTGCTCTAAAAAGCCCAGGGTCACAGGATCTTAGAATCACAGGATCACAGAGACAGCTTGACTCTGAGGAGTTCTGACACAACCAGGATCACGGGAAGGACAAGCTCCAGTCAAATTTAGCAAGGGCAGGTAGCACTAGAGATAATCAGATGGCGGGGGCAAGCATAAGAAAATAAAAAACATAAACTAAGGTTACTTGGCATAATCAGAACCCAATTCTCCCACCATAGCAAGTCCTGAACACACCATCACATCAGAAAAGCAAGATTCAGATCTAAATTCACTTATCATGATGATGATACAGGACTTTAAGAAAGGCATAAATAGCACCATCAAGGAAATAGAGGAGAACACAGGTAAAGAGCTAGAAGCTCTTAAAGAGGAAACACAAAAATCCCTTAAAGAACTACAGGAAAACACAATCAAACAGGTGAAAGAAATGAGCAAAACCATCCAGAATCTAAAAATGGAAATAGAAACAATAAAGAAATCAGAAAGAGAGACAACCCTGGAGATACAAAACCTAAGAAAGAAATCAGGAGTCATAGATGCAAACATCACCAACAGAATACAAGAGATAGAAGAGAGAATCTCAGGGGCAGAAGACACCATAGAAAACATTGACACAACAGTCAAAGAAAATGCAAAAAGCAAAAAGCTCCTAACCTAAAACATCCAGGAAATCCAGGATGCAATGAGAAGACCAAACCTAAGGATAATAGGTATAGAAGAGAGTGAAGACTCCCAATGTAATGGGCCAGTAAATATCTTCAACAAAATTATAGAAGAAAACGTCCCTAACCTAAAGAAAGAGATGCCCATGAACATACAAGAAGCCTATAGAACTCCAAATAGACTGGACCAGAAAAGAAATTCCTCCCATTACATAATAATAAAAACGCCAAATGCACTAAAGAATTTTAAAAGCAGTAAGGGAAAAAGGTCAAGTAACATAAAGGCAAGCCTATCAAAATTACACCAGACTTCTCACCAGAGACTATGAAAGATCTTGGGCAGATGTCATACAGACCCTACAAGAACACAAATGCCAGCTCAGGCTACTATACGCAGCAAAACTCTCAATTACCATAGATGGAGAAAACAAGATATTCCATGACAAAACCAAATTTACACAATATTTTTCCACAAATCCAAAGGATAATAGATGGAAAACATCAACATAAGGAGCAAAACTACACCCTAGACGAAGCAAGAAAGTAATCTTTCAACAAATCCACACAAATCTAATTCCACCTCTTACAACAAAAACAACAGGAAGTGACAATTACCTTTTCTTAATATCTTAATATGAAAATTAATATTACCAGCATATCATAATTGATTGAAATCCAAAAATTTGAGGAATTAGAAATTTGTTGATTGTCATCAATGGTCTCTCTAATTTGATAATTGGAGAAATAGGCCTGATATTGTACAATCTATACATACTTTCAGCTTGTTTGTGACAGTGTCTTGCAGTGTACAACATAAAGGTCTTGAAATCTTGCTTCTCCTATCTCAGCCTCTCTATTAGTAGTATTGTTTATTTCATATTTTTACACTGTACTATGGTTTTCAGAACAGCTTATATATTTCAAAAGTATTTATATACCCAAGGGAGACAGAGATAATTAACTTGGGAGGTGGCTTGTAGGAAAAAGAAAAACAAAGAGTGAGACTGTATGCTTTGCTTGACATTTGTAGCTCTTGTATCAAGTTTGAAGAAGAGGATATTATAAGTTACTCTTTCTCTGAGATGAATGCTTTTCCAAATTATCACAGCCAATGAACCAGATTCTTACCCTCACCTAATGCTTGTGCCACCCTCCAGGCAGAACCATTGTTCATTGAAAGAGTTGGCGAATGACTTTATGGATAGACTATCTTAATACACACATCATTTCTTAAATGAATGTAACCTGTTCTCTATGGCCTGAGAATAAAGTCACTCCTCAAGTCAAATAGCTTTGACCATAGCAGGAAGTCTGTATCCAAAAATCGTGCCTACAATTCATTCCTTGGCGCAGCAGAACTGTCAACTCTCAGCTTAGTTAAGATGGAGGTAAAAATCCTTCGGTGATTTGAGGGTCATTGAAGTACAGCCTTATTACAATGAAATCCAATGTCTAAAAATTGTTCTTATTTTGAGCTTGTACCATAGTAAGAGCCAAGATTTTAAACTCTACTAAATACAAAACAAAGAAACAAACAAAAAGACTTTATATATTTATGTTCATTTAAGAAAATACTAGTAGTGATGTATTAT
>JADRCD010067330.1:0-11600 GCA_019843815.1 Montemys delectorum | reverse complement strand
CTTATCCTCCTAGGGTTCCACATCTAGGATTTCTGACCTCAGGATTCCACATCCAAGGTCCCTAACACCTTGGGATTCCACATCCAAGGTTGCTACTCTCCTAGGATTCCACATCTAGGAGCCCTGGGAATCCATGTCCAAGGGTGCCCTACGTCCAGGGGTCCTACTTCTCCTAGGATTCCATGTCTAGGAGCCCTGGGATTCCACATCCAGGGATCTAGGAGTCCTGGGATTCCATGTCCAGGAGTTGCGGCTCTTTGTTTTTACTGCCACTGGGCCCAAAACTGAAACTAAAATGCAACTTAACGGCACCAAACTTTAAGCATGCCACTTGCTCACACACTCACACAAACATACCTCCAAGTGGTCTTCGGGGTTCCTGGGTGTCATGTGATCCCGGACGACGAGCCCCCAAATGAAAGACCCCCGTAGGGAGACCCTCACTCAAGTCCCGGGAGAACGTGCACCCAAGGAAACACGAGAGACCATCTTTTTTTTTTTTTTAATTAGATATTTTCTTTATTTACATGTAAATTTTCCCTTTCCCAGGTTCCCCTCCAAAAAGAAAACAAACAAAAACAACAAGAACAAACTCCTTTTGCCTCCCCCCTTCCCATGCCTGCCACCCCACCCTCTCCCACTTATTGGCCCTGGCATTCCCCTACACTGGGGCACAGAACCTTCACAAAGCCGAGGTCCTTCCCTCTAGGAGGAAAGAGACCATCTTGATGTAAACACATGAGGTAGTTTTAATATCGGAGCTCCAGGTGGACCCATATCTCACACAGGAGACAGAGGGATCCACCCTGAGGCTCAGAGGTTAGGGGTTTTTATAGGAAGGAGGTCTAGGGGAACAAAGGAATTAGCATAGCAATACATAATTGGCTACTTTTTAAAAAAAATAAATGTGGTATGAGGTGGGAAGAGTGGTCCAGGGTGGATAATTCCCAGAAGCAGTGGGTGGTATAGTCCTGAGTCAACAGTTTTTCTGCTGGCCTCAAACCCTATCTAAGGAACCAGATGGCCCATTATTCAGAGCCTGCCCAAGGACACGTCTTGCAGGCCCAGACTTGTTCCTCCTCCATATCTATGATTTTTTATGTCTTCCTGACCTGCCAGCTCTTATGATAGTTAACATCTTGTTTGCTTATTCTTAGGCCTATGTGGCAGGCTTATGTTGTTATGAGGCTTATCCAACACAGGTTCCATGCTTTAGTTATTCCTTTTCATTTTATTCCTTCAGTTGCTCCCGTTATACACCCAGCCATCCATACAGGGCTCAGTGTCTGGCTCTGTAACATTGGAGAAAGTGCCATTCAAATGAAGAAGATACCACTGTGGTTGGGCAAAACGACGACACTTATCCAGTCTCAGATTGGAGTCCAAGGGGATGGAGATCCTCAGGAGGTCATCTTGGCTCAGGATCCTACTGTCATTATCAGAGACAGTGTTATTGTCAAGGATGGGGACCCAGCACCGATGACTAGGGATGGCTGAAGTAAAGTTCTCCAATGCAACATGAGGTATCACGATGGAATTGAGGAGGAAAAGAAAAACTATCTGAAGGATCTGGAATCTCCCTAGGCTTCCAACTTGATTCAGGAGTTCCTGAAAGGCCATTGAGACTGAATAAGTATCTCCAAAGGGAGACAAATAATACTTTACTGTAAAAAAAAAAAAGTATTAGTGCAAAGCATTAAAAAATTATATTTCACAAGGACACCATAAGTAGTGTTGATGCTGAGCTGTTCTTCATGTGTCCCTACTCACTTCTGCACTGATGTCATAGAACTATTAACCTCTAGTGAGCTAAAAGAGGTTTAAAGTGTCCATTGGTAATGAGCTTTTCTCTATATATAGCTTCTTCTTTTAAAGTCACCAAGCATTCTACTAATGTTTCTATTTCTGCAATTGAATTAAAGCTTTATTTTTAAAAATATTTTGTTTACACAGTGCCTCATGGGCCAATATGAACATTGTTCAGCAAATCTCAGAAAATAAAAAAGTTAAACTATAACATTTTATGAATTGCAGAACACACAATTTAATAGGTTCCAGCATGACCCATTTTAATTTTTATTCAGTGTAAAAGAGTTAAAGAAAATATTTAAAGTTAAACTAGTTAAGGTAAAACACAGACTGCATTCATTTTTAAATATGAATGCCCCTCCAAGACTCATATGTTTGAATGTTTGGTTCTCAGTAGATGGACCTGGTTGATGAAATTAGGAGCTGTGACCTTATTGGAGGACATTTGTCGGCTTAGAGGTTGAAAATAACCATGCCACTCCAATGACCTTTTCTTTTTCCCTCTTTGTCTTGGCCTTGATTATAAGGATATAAGCTCTTAATTATTGCTCCAGTGTGACCTTTCCTAGCCTCAAGCAGGCTTAACTAGACCTTGTCCTTGCCACAAACAGCTAGCCCACCTAGGATGAGGTCTTTTGTTCTCCCAAGTCTGCAGCTTCCCTAAAGGAGCCACTCCCTGGTGAGCTGCTTCACCTGCCTTTTGGACAAAACAACAAGATGCTAGTAAGGCCAAAAAATCCTGGCATAGTGGGGAATGGGTCCCCTCCCTATGTATTCTCAGACTATAAAATACACATTGGGCCTTGATCAGAAACTTGTCTTGGTCTCATCTTATTCTTCTCTTGCTGTCTTCCCATGTAGCCCCATCTTTCCTCACAGGAACCCAGTTCATGTAGCCAGTGACATCTATATACCAGTGCTTTTCCTGCCAGTATGTTGCCAAGCACCTTTCTAGGACGAGCATATATACTCATGCCCTCATATTATAAGCAACCCCTAAATTAAATATGTTGTTTTGTAAGGTATCTTTGTTCTGAAAGACCCCTCAAGAGAAGAGACCCTCACTCTAGTCTCAGGATTACACGACCCCATAAAACTCATGAGAGACTGTTTAGCGTGTCCGATGAAGGAATTCACCAAGGCTGTACATTTCTGCAACATATGAATCTCAAAACAAATTTTCAGTATCATCAAGATGTATATATACACATTTGATTCTCTGGAATCTAGCTTTCTGGAAGGTGTAAATACTTCAAGCATCTTTCCCCAAAAACACTAAAACAAAATCTTTACTCATAAATACAAAGAGATCTATCCGGGTGATATTTGGGTTCTCAGTACCTCAAAGTCTCCGAATAAGAAAGTCTCCATTTCTGATATAAAGGGCAAGATAAAATTCCTAATTTTGCTAATGCTAAGAGTGCACCATTGGACAGGTGCATTTGACCGAGAACCAAGACAGAAGGCATCTCCCACTGGCTCAGTAACAGACAACTGTATATGCAAAACAGCCTCCTCCCAGCAACAGCCACAGCTGTTCCAGGTTTCCTTACTCTTGAAAGCAGGCAGGCAGCTGCTCTTTGTTCTAATTGGCATGCTTGGGTCACGTGACCCAACTTTGGAGTGCTTAAGTTCCCTTACCAGGTGATCACCCAACCAAGGAATATAGACTTTAACTCCCAGGGTAATAATTTTAAAGAATGAATCTACCAGCAAACTCCATTTCTCGCCGGTCACAGCACACCGCTGCCACTGTGGAAGTGTGTCTGGGCAGCACCAGTTGCTGGTCGGGGACTGGAGAGCAGACTGCCCCCCCTACTCTCTCTTGGCTCTGGGATTTTGTGAAGGCTGCTGCAGAGAGAATGTAACACTCAGGGGCTGGTGATGAAAGGGGCAACGAGCCACACTTCCCCCACAACCGCAGCTTCCCCCCCCCCTGCAGCCACCAACGCAGCAGCAGCAGCTGCCACCACTGGCCCTGGGTGGGTATGCAGCAGGCAGTGCATCCTCGAAGCTGCACAGTCTCTGCCACACCATCGAGCCCCAAGTACACAACCTGTTCTCCACCCAAGCCCAGTGGCAGCTTGACTTGGGTGTTGCCAGTTCCGCCTCTCCTGATGCCAGAGGGAGGGAGAAGAGAGGCATGGATAGTGCTTCAGGATGGCAGTCATCTCTGCTTGCCTGTTCATTTGTCCTAGCTCTCCATGTATGCAGATGGGTGCAGGACCCCATTGGGGTGGTCTAGCCTCTCCTGCTCCCGCTCAGCTTTGCTCATGCACGAGCGTCCCCCAACCCCTGCGCTCCTTCCCCTTTCTTTCAGCCACTGCAATGGCCCACCGCAGCCCCAGCAGGACCACAAAGCTATGCACAGCCCGAACCCAACCCAAGCTTTAACGTCCATCCATTAGTCAATGGAGGTATGAGTCATAAGTCCAAAGTCCAAACACACACAGAAAAACAGTTACCACACAGACAACTCGACCTAGCCAGGTCTATGAAACAGAGAAAGACAATTGGGCCAAGTAACAGACATCGGGTGCTCCTGCACACACAGATAATCAAAGCCAAATCATAGGTTGCTAGGCCGTGCCGGTTACCCCTGTATACAGCAGGGGCCAGATACAGACAGAACAAACACACAAAGAGACTAGAAAAGAACTGTCTCAATCGTGAGTGCTAACCCCACTCCAAAAAAACAGATGGACGGAAATTTACCGAGGTCTTTTCTTTACCTGAACTGAAAAGTCATGTGCTCTGTCTCTAACCTCCATCCAGTGACCTAATGTCAGAGTCAAAGGGGTGGTTACAACCTGTCCCATCGACATAGTCACAAGGGTGACAAAAATGACAAACACAGCACAGAAAAACAGAGTAATACGATAAAAAATGGTCCAGGAGGAACCAATTGAGTAGGTCCAATGGCCGGGAGAACAGACGCATCCTCCTCCCGAGGAGCATTAGTTTCTCCCCTGGTCTCCCAAGGGTCCTCTAGGCATCCCTGAGGATCCCCAATCTCCACTGGGACATCTCCCAGGGTGGCATTTGGTGATCTTGGCATGTCTACTGATCAGCCCCCTTTCCTCCTCTCGAGGGCAGAGAGTTGAGGCCCCTCTCGAGATGCAAAATACTGCAGAGAATGAAAGCAAGAAACAAAATTTACAGGCTACAAACAGACAGACAGATCAAAATAAGAACTTACCTCCAAGGGGTCCTCAGAGTCAAGGGTGGTCACAATTCCCGGACAAGCCCCTACAATGAAAGATCCCTCAAGAGAGGAGACCCTCACTCTAGTCTGGGGATTACATGATCCCCACAAAACTCATGAGAGACAGATCTTGCTGCAAACACACGAGGTTTATTCAGGAAACCAGTGCACTGGGGCCGAGCTCGTAACCCATGCAGGGGCAGAGGAGTTCGACCCCTAGCTCAAGAAATGTAGGGTATTTAAAGGAAAAAAAAACCCATAAACCAGGGGGAGTGAGGGGAATTCCAACACAAGTTAATCAGTCAGTTTGGGAGGGGAACATATTCATTTTAGGGATGTAATCTTACTTAATCATCTACTGAATCCTCTACTGGTTGGCAGGGTGGAGAGCCTTGTGAAGCAGTTGACCTTCATTCCTAGTTCTGCCCTCATGGTGGCTCAGCCAGGAGGGGCAGCTCTTGGGAACCAGAGTCCTGAGGCTCTGAGTTAGTCAAGTTCCTGGAACCCAGAGCTCTGAACTGGCTGACCTGCATTCTTAGTTCTGCTAAGTCTGCTAGGGGTCATATAAAACTTTTTTTATATTCATACTTTTTAGTTCTAGTGTCACTTCACAGGGATAGAGAATTAACTGAGAAAAAAGACAGTAACAGAGGTTGATGTATTTCTGTCACAGGCCTGGTTATTCAGGTTTTTGGAGAAATACAGAAAATTTGGGGACTTTGTACTAGAAAACATCATATCTTAGTATCTACTAAGCACCACTTAGTATTTGCTCATATTTAAGCTTGGAAGACAACAGTGCTGAAAGCAATGTGGACTATGGAAGCTCAGTTCAAGAGGTTGCAGAAGGGAACAATATTAGCTACTGGGATAGGGACCACTCTTGTGATATTTAGCAGAGAATGTACAGCTTCCTACCCTTGTTCTAGAAATCTTCAAGAGGCCAATATCAAAGGTTTTGGACTAATTTCATTGGCAGAGATTTCAAGACAGCCTAACATTGATTCTATTGTATGGTTGTTGTGAAATATAATATAGCTAGGGGGTATCTTTGGCAGGCTACCTGTTAGCTTCAGGACATCCAAAGCCTGTGGTGATGCATGGGCGGGTCCACAGACCTGTTGCTAGGGCAACAGCCACCACATTCCCAGAATCCATTGGGCTCACCTCCCACCTTTACCTGTGGCTGCTATGTCACAACCCATATATATACACAGGGAGCATTCCTCCATCTTTCTTTCTCCCCCACTCCTCTCTTTCCGCACTACTGCCCCCTCTCAATTAAATCTCTTACACGAGAAACTGTTTGGGCCTATAGTGTGGTATGTTCTGACGAGACCCGCTGTGCCAACACATCATTTGGTGAGAAGACTCAGATTTGGCAGTTTGCATCAGCCAGTACCTGCTCTGCTGCCCTGCAGCGGGGCAGTGGGCAGAAGTCACGACCACATGGATTGGACACAGCACTGGCAACTGTGGCTGCCTTCAGTACTCGAGTTTGAAGCCCCCTCAGCTGGTGACTACAATAATCACAGGCTTTCACCACAGAAGCTGAAGCTGCTGCTGGTCGATGAAGATTCCACCAAGCTGCAGCCAAGCCAGAGCCAAAGCCATGCAACATGGGACATATGAACTTCTACCACATAAGCCGTGCCCCTCCTGGTCTATCAGTGTGGGGGTTAGCCTCTGCTAAAATCCACACCTACCCATTCAGTTCACATTTTCTATTTGCCAGTCCGCTATAATTCTCACACAGACACCGGCATATTAATTAATAGGATCAGTCAAGGGGAGGACCTCTAGCTTTGCAGATAAGGCCTGGCCAGCCTTCTCTGGGAACCACGGGGTTTACAGTCAAGCCTCCCAGTTGACATATGTCTTAGGACTTCTACCATTGGTTGCCCCTCCCTCAGAAGCAACTCTCATTCCCAATCTTTTTCCAGGCTTTTACAGCCAAAAACCCTTGGATCCAGGGTGGGTTGCCTTCCCACAGGCCATCGGGGTCTGCTGGGAAGCCACTAGGGGTTTCTTGTGACTACTTGAACCACTAGCTTTGGCTGTTAACTCTTTGGTGCTTGGATTGTTCTCAGGACGCTGGTAGGAACAATCCAACCACCCACCAATGGGTATCGGAATGTCTTTGACAGTACCTCCAGGCACCCCACTGGGATGTCTCCTGGAAAATCTCAAATCTTTAAAACTAACGCCTGACTTGAAGGCATCAAAATTAATATATCTCTGCAATAAGATTTGGATTAAATATCAACTAGATGGAAGTTCAAAATGGCCACTTAATGGCACCCTAGATACAACTATTTTAAGAGATCTTAATACATACTACCAGCAAACTGGTAAATGGAAGGAGGTTCCCTATGTCCAAGCATTCATCTATCTCCATTCCAATCCCTCCTTGTGCTCTTCTTGTTCCTCAACCCAACTTCTATTAGCCATGAAATCTACACAACCTCCTCTAGATGGCGCTACAATCCTAGATCCAGCTAATGAACAACCCCCTTTTTGCCACAGACCTGTCTCTACACTGTTGAAAACCCAAACTGTTGCCTCCATTTCTCCTCCTCACCAGGATGCTCCAGAGCCTGCTAGCCCTGCCTCTTCAGAGCCCTCCCCTTATTCTGTGCCAGCTGTGGGCCACTCCAAATGCCCCACATTGGCAGCTACCTTCACTCCTCCTGGCACCCACTCTAAGGCTACAGCCAAACTTTCAAGTCCTTCCTCCCCAGAGACCCTGACCCAGCAACAGTCCTACCTCTAAGAGAAGTTGCTGGAGTAGATGGCCTTGTCAGAGTACATGTTCCTTTCTCACTTAGTGAAATTTCCCAAATAGAAAACAGGCTGGGGTCTTATACTTCTAACCCTTCCAAGTTTATTAGAGTTCCAGTATATCACTCAGTCTTACAGCTTGACTTTCCATGATGTTCATATGATCCTTACTAACAACCTGCTTCCTGAGGAATGCAGACGAGTCTGGGAAGAGGCAAGAGTGCATGCATATGGACTCCACCAAACAGACAACACATACCCAATTGGCTCTGAGACCATGCCAGACCACGATCCCCGGTGGAATTACAATTCTGCAGGTGGTATTTTAGCCAGGGACAGGTTCATTACCTGCCTTCTGGCCGGTCTTAGAAAAGCAGCCTTAAAGCCAGTAAATTTTGAAAAACTCCAAGAAGTTGTCCAGGACAGGCAGGAGAATCCATTTCAATTTTTAGAATGCCTTATGAAGGCCTTATTACAGAATACCAATCTGGACCCTGAAAGCCCAGAAGGTAAGCAACTTCTGATGACCTACTTCTTTTCCCAGAGCTACCCCAACATAAGAGCTAAACTTAAAAAACTGGAGAGGGGACCCCTAACTCCACAGACAGAAGTCTTAGCGCTGGCCTTCAAAGTGTACCATGGGAGAGAAGATAAAGTCCACAAACAAAAATACCATCTGTTGTCAAAGGCTGTCCAACCAGCCCCAGCCACTACCCTGGACTCATGCTCTCCTAAGACTCAGAGACCATCAGGTACCTGCTACAAGTGTGGTAAAAAAGTCATTGGGCAAAATCCTGCCCTAACTTCCACAAGGCAAGGGGGCCATGCCCTAGGTGCCATCAAGAGGGACATTGGGCTGTTGATTGCTCTCATGTTATGCAGAACAAAGGGACATCACTCCCAGATAACCCTCCAACTGATCTCCTAGGCTTGGCTATGGCTGACTGAGGAGGCCCAAGCTCCCCTGACCTGACCACTGCCATCACTAGCAGGGAACCCCGGGTATATATTGTGGTATGTGGGCAGTCCATCTCCTTCCTCTTGGACACTGGAGCCACTTACTCAGTCTTACGGAGTTTTGGGGACCCACTTCTCCTTCTGGTTCTCCTATTGTTGGGTTAGGAGGACAGCCGTACTTCCCTAGCCAGACTCCACAACTTAGTTGCATTTTTAGGGGTATACTTTTTACTCATTCCTTTTTGGTAGTGTCAACATGTCCTGTCCCCTTATTGGGAAAGGATCTTCTAGCTAGGCTGGGAGCCTCTATTTCCTGTGCTCCCCACATTCACCTAAACCCAGGCTCACCAGCGGTTCCTCTGCTCCTTCTCCTAGCCAGGCAACCTACTAACACTACCATGTTATTTCCTTTACCAGCTTCTCAGGTAGATCCCCGAGTCTGGGACGTCAAGAACCCCTCTGTTGCTAAACATCATTCTCCTGTTGTCATCCAATTACTGGACTCTACCAGGTACATAACCCAAGCTCAATACCCAATCTCTCTCCAGAGCCTCAGGGGACTTAAGCCTATCATTTCCAACCTCTTGAGAAAAAAAACTCCAGGGAGTTTGCAGGGATAACAACTTCCATGATCCAATATAATACATTCACTTCTCAGTTTCAAAGCAATTTTCAAAAAATATCTGAAACTGTGCTTACTATCCAAATACAGATTGATTCTTTGGCAGTCATGGTGCTTCAAAACAGATGGGGACTAGATATCCTGACAGCTAAAGAAGGTGGTCTTTGCCTGTTCCTCCAAGAAGAATGTTGCTTCTATGTCAACCAATCCGGGATAGTACGAAATAAAATCCAGGAGCTACAGTCAGACATAAAAAATTTCAGAGGCCGTGAGACCTCCAGTTCTGAGATTTTTGAAAACCCCATATGGAAGTGGATACTCCCGTTTGTAACTCCTCTCCTAGTCATCGTCCTGGTGTTATTATTTGCTCCCTGCCTCATTAATCTTGTTTCTACATTTCTTCAATGACAAATACAAAAAATTTCTAACCAAACTATCAATCAGCTCCTGTTACAGGATTACCAGCCGCTGCCCACAGATGAGCCACTGTCCACAGAGGAACCTGATGTGAATGTTTACCAAGTGGATCCCAATGGTGAAAACCAGCTACCCCCATTGACAACACCCCAAGAGAGCAGAAAGTAGCTTAAGAGACATGACACCCTCGTTCCATTTTCACCATCTGCTTCCCTTTCCCTTTTTCTTTCCTTCTCTTTATAATATCAAAAAGGGAGGTATGTTAGCATCAGGGCCTCCAAAGCCTGTGGTGATGCATGAGCAGGTCCACAGACCTGTTGCCAGGGCAACAGCCACCATATTCCCAGAATCCATTGGGCTCACCTCGAACCTTTACCTGTGGCTGCTACATCGCAACCCATATATATACATGGGGAACATTCCTCCATCTTTCTCTCTCTCCACCTCCTCTCTTTCCACGATACTTCCCCCTTCTCTCCCTCTCAATGAAACCTCTTACATGTGAAACTGTTTAGGCCTATAGTGTGGTATGTTCTGATGCTACCCCCCCCGCCCCGTTCCAACACATCACTACCAATTTGTACCCCTGAAAAAATTCACTATGCAAAAGATTTGATACAAAAGAGATTTATTGATGGAGGAAAGGAGAGTGAGGACCTGGAGAAAGAACAAAGGCAGAAAAGTGGATGTGTACGCAGGCAGGCAGGCAGACAGACAGCAGTAAGAGAGCTATGACAACAGAGAGGAGGGCATAGAGGGTCACATAGTGACAACAGAGAGAGGGAACACAAAGAAATAATGCTGGTATGGCTGATGGTAGTTTTATCTGCAGCACACACCTGGTGTACCTAATGTACTGGGCATTCTTGTTGCAGCAGTAGGTGAAAAATAGCTAGGTACCAGGAGCCATGACATCAACCATGACCTTATGAAAAATTACTAGCTTACATAAATAAGCCCTGAAATAATATTTGTGGTTTAACAGAAAAAAAAAAACATTTGTGGACAGAGAGAACATTATGACCACTGGTTCCAGGAACTGAAGATTGCCACCTGGCCTTCACAAAGCCCCCAGGCTCTTTCCCCCTCCCTTGAAGCTTCCTCTTGTTTATGCTTATATTGTCGTTCCTGAAATAAAGTTTTTCAGAGCTTGATCAGACAACTGTCTTGCCATCATTCCTTCATGTCTCTTGTCTCCTTCACTCTCCCCTGCCCTAGTTCCCTGTTGAATACACTTGTGGGTCAGTGCAGCTAGGCCCTAAAAAGCAGGCCAGTAGAATTGCCTACACCTTAACAATGGTTATTAGTGACCACACTTGCAAAGTTCTAAAGTGAAAAAGCAAGGAAAAGGATATACAGAATGTGCAGTTTGAGTATCAAAAATCACCAAAAAACTAATATTTTTTTTAACTTTTATTGCACTATGATGAGAAAAGGTACATGATTTCAACTTGTCTGAATTTGTTAACATTTAAAAACATATTTTAAGTAAATAGAATTAAATCACATTCTTGTTTCCCTTTTGTACCCCAACTCCTCCCAGAGACCTCTCTTCAATACCTACAATATCTTTTTTATCATATGCCTTAAAATTTATAAAATATTATAACAACAAAAATGAGTATTATAAATGTTGTTTGATATAAAACAACAACCAATTTAACAGTGTTATGTAGATGCTTGTCTACAGCAACACTGCAAATATATACATTTTTCTCAGTATAAATTTCAAATAACTCCAAACATATTAACTGTAAATTTCAAAATAATATATCACTACTAGTATTTTCTTAAATGAACATAAATATG
>JADRCD010067326.1:0-12982 GCA_019843815.1 Montemys delectorum | reverse complement strand
CCAGTAGCCAACATCAAACTAAATGGAGAGAAACTTGAAGCAATCCCCCTAAAATCAGGGACTAGACAAGGCTGCCCACTTTCTCCCTACCTATTCAATATTGTACTTGAAGTTCTAGCCAGAGCAATTAGGCAACAAAAGGAGATCAAAGGGATACGAATTGGAAAGGAAGAAGTCAAATTATCACTATTTACTGATGATAAGATAGTTTACTTAAGTGACCCCAAAAACTCCACCAGAGAGCTCCTAAACCTGATAAACAACTTCAGCAAAGTAGCTTGATATAAAATTAACTCAAGCAAATCAGAGGCCTTCCTCTACACAAAGGATAAACAGGCTGACAAAGAAATTAGGGAAACAACACCCTTCACAATAGTTACAAATAATGTAAAATATCTCGGTATAACTCTAATTAAGCAAGTAAAAGATTTGTTTGACAAGAACATCAAGTCTCTGAAGAAGGAAATCGAAGAAGATCTCAGAAGATGGAAAGTTCTCCCATGCTCATGGATTGGCAGGATTAATATAGTAAAAATGGCCATCTTACCGAAGGCAATCTACAGATTCAATGCAATCCCCATCAAAATTCCAACTCAATTCTTCATAGACTTAGAAAGAGCAATTTGCAAATTCATCTGGAACAACAAAAGACCCAGGATAGTCAAAACTATTCTCAACAATAAAGGAACCTCTGGTGGAATCACAATCCTGGACCTTAAGCTCTACTACAGAGCAATTGTGATAAAAACTGTGTGGTATTGGTACAGTGACAGGCAGGTAGATCAATGGAACAGAATTGAGACCCAGAATTGAACCCATGCACCTATGGTCACTTGATCTTTGACAAAGGAGCTAAAACCATACAGTGGAAAAAAGACAGCATTTTCAACAGATGGTGCTGGCTCAACTGACGGTCAATATGTAGAAAAATGCAAATCGATCCATTCCTTTCTCCTTGTACAAAACTCAAGTCCAAGTGGATCAGGGACCTCCACATCAAACCAGATACATTGAAACTAATAGAAAATAAAGTGGGGAAGAACCTCGAGCAAATAGGCACAGGGGAAAATTTCCTGAAGAGAACTCCAATAGCTTCTGCTGTAAGATCAAGAATTGACAAATGGGACCTTATAAAGTTGCAAAGCTTCTATAAGGCAAAAGACACTGTCAATAGGACAAATCGGCAACCAACAAATTGGGAAAAGATCTTTACCAACCCTATATCTGATAGTGGGCTAATATCCAATGTATACATAGAACTCAAGAAGTTAGACTCCAGAGAACCAAATAACTCTATTAAAAATGGGGTACAGAGCTAAACAAAGAATTCTCAACTGATAAACACCGAATGGCTGAGAAGCACCTAAAGAAATGCTCAACATCCTTAGTCATCAGGGAAATGCACATCAAAACAAGTCTGAGATTCCACCTCATACCAGTCAGATTGGCTAGGATAAAAGACTCAGGTGACAGCAGATGCTGGATAGGTTGTGGAGAAAGAGGAACACTCCTTCATTGCTGGTGGGTTGCAAGCTTGTACAACCACTCTTGAAATCAGTGTGGCGGTTCCTCCGGAAATTGGACATAGTTCTACCAGAGGACCCAGCTATACCACTTCTGGGCATATACCCAGAAGATGCTCCAACATGTAATAAGGACACATACTCCCACATGTTCATAGCAGTCTTATTTATAATAGCCAGAAACCGGAAACATCTCAGATGTCCCTTAACAGAGGAATGGATACAGAAAGTATGGTACATCTACACAATGGGGTACTACTCAGCTATTAAAAAGAAAGAATTTATGAAATTTTTAGGCAAATGGATGGATATGGGGAGTATCATCCTGAGTGAGGTAACACAATCCCAAAAGAACACACATGGTATGCATTCTCTGATAAGTGGTTATTAGCCCAGAAGTTCAGAATACAGGAAGAACAACCTACAAACCACAAGAAACTTAAGAAGAAGGAAGACTAAAAGGTGGACCTTTCATTCCTTCTTAAAAGGGGGAACCAAATACCCACGGAAAGAGTTGCAGAGGTTAACTATGTAGCAGAGACTGAAGGAAGGACAAGCCAGCCTAAATATAGCTATCTCCTGAGAGGCTCTGACAATACCTGACTAATACAGATGTAGAGGCTCACAGCCATCTATTGAACTGAGTACACAGTCCCCAATGAAGGAGTTAGAGGAAGGTTCTATGGAGCTGGAGGTTTGTAGCCCCTTAAGATGAACTAACTAGCACCCTCAGAGCTCCCAGGGACCTAATCGCCAACCAAGGTCTATGCATGGTGGGACTGATTGTTTTGGCAGCGTGTGTATAGTAGAGAATTGCAAAGCTGATCATCAATAGGAGGAGAGGTCCTCGGCCCTGTGAAGTTTCTGTGCCCCATTGTAGGGGAATGCCATGGCCAATGAGTGGGAGAGGGTCGGGTGGCAGGCATGGGGACGGGGGAGGCAACAGGAGTTTGTTCTTGTTGTTTTTGTTTGTTTGTTTGTTTGTTTGTTTGTTCTTTGGAGGGGAAACTAGGAAAGGAGAAATTTACATTTAAATAAAGAAAATACCTAATTTAAAAAAAAATTGGAAATAACCCAGATGTCCTTCAACCAAGAATGGATGAAAAAAATGTGGTACATTACACAATGAAATATCACCCAGCTATTAAAAAGAAGGATGTCATTAAATTTGCATACAAATGTATGGAACTAGAAAATGTAATCATGAGTGAGGTGACCCAGAATCAAAAAGACACATATGGAATGTATTCACTTATAAGTGGGTAATAGCCATAAAGTACAGGATAACAATGCTACAATCCGCACACCGTAAGAAGGTAAGTAACAGTAAGAAACCAAGGAAGGATGCTTGAATCTCACTCAGAAGGGGAAATAAAATAGACATTGGAAGTGGATCAGAGTGAGAAGTAAATGAGAATAGAGGTAGGGAGAGGAATGGGAGCAGGTATCAGGAATGGAGAGAGGAGAGAAAGCTGGGAGAGAGAACAGAAACTGGTTGGGAGGCACTTTGGGCACAAGCTGAGACACAGGATAGGGTACCTCCTGCAAGGCTAGGGAGTTGACCATAGCTGAGAATCCTAGCAGTCAGGGATATAGACCCTGAAATGGTCACCTCCTGTAGCCAGGTGGAACTTCCAGTGAAGGTATGAGGACCACCACTAACACACTGACAAAATCTTTGACTGAAAATTTTCTCTGCCTACAAGATGTGCAGGGATAAAGATGGAGCAGAGATTAAAGGAATGTCATCTAATGAGTGGTCCAACTTGAGATTCACCCTATGGCAGAGAGCCAACACATGACACCTTTTTTTAAATTGGATATTATCTTTATTTACATTTCTAGTGTTATCCCCTTTCCCAGTCCCCCCCACTCCTGGAAACCTGCTATCCTTTCCTCCTTCCCCCTGCTTCTATGAGGGTGTTCCCCATCTACCCACCCATTTACCCACCCACTCCCACCTCCCCGCACTTATTTCCCTACATTGAGACATTTATCAAACCTTCATAGGACCAAGGACCTCTCCTCCCATTGATGCCTGACAAGCCTATCCTCTACTACATATGCAGCTGGAGCCATGTGTACTCCTTGATTGATGGCTTAGTCCTTGGGAGCTCTGGGGAGTCTGGTTGGTTGACATTGTTGTTCTTCCTATGAGGATGCAAACCCCTTCAACTCCTTCAGTACTTTATCTAACTCCTCTATTGGGGACCTCGCTTTCAAGCCAATGGCTCTGAGTTTCTGCCTCTGTATTTGTAAGGCTCTGGCAGGGCTTCTCAGGAGACAGAGATATCAGACTCCTTTCAGCATATGCACTTCTTGATATCCACAAAAGTTTCTGGGTTTGGTAACTGTATATGGGATGAATTCCTCATGTGGGACAGTCTCTGGATGGCCTTTCCTTCAGTCTCTGCTCTACATTTTATCTCCATATTTGCTCCTGTGAGTATTTTGTTCCCCTTCTAAGAAGGACTCAAACACCCACATTTTGATCTTCCTTCTTCTTGAGCTTCATGTGGTCTGTGAATTGTATCTTGGTATTTGGCAAAGGAGTTAAAACCATCCAGTGGAAAAAAGACAGCATCTTTAACAAATGGTGCTGGTTCAGCTGGCCTTCAGTATGTAGAAAAATGCAAATCGACCCAGACTCATTCTTATCTCTTTGTACAAAGCTCAAGTCTAAGTGGATCAAGGACCTCCACATAACCCAGATACACTGGAACTTATAGAGGAGAAAGTGTGGAAGAGCCTCAAACACATGGACACAGAGGAAAATTTCTTGAACAGAACATGAATGGCTTATGCTCTAAGATCAAGAATGGAAAAATGAGACCTCATAAAATTGCAAAGCTTCCGTAGAGCAAAGGACACTGTCAATAGGACAAAACGGCAACCAACAGATTGGGAAAAGATCTTTATCAATCCTATATACAATAGAGGGCTAATATCCAATATATACAAAGAACTCAAGAATTTAGACTCCTGAGAATCAAATAACCCTATCAAAAATGGGATACAGACCTAAACAAAGAATTCTCAAGTGAGGAATAGTGAATGGCTGAGAAGCACCTAAAGAAATGGTCAACCTTCTTAGCCATCAGGGAAACACAAATCAAAACAACACTAAGATTCCACCTCACACCAGTCAGAATGGCTAAGATCAAAATCTCAGATAACAGCATATGTTGGCCAGGATGTGGAGAAAGAGTAGCATTCCTCCACTGCTGGTGGGATTGGAAACTGGTACAACCACTTTGGTTGTTCCTTAGAAAATTGGACATAGTAATACCCAAGGACCCAGCTATATCACTACAGAGCATATACCCAAAAGATGCTCCAACATGTAAGAAAGAAACATGGTCTACTATTTTCATAGCAGCTGTATTTATAATAGCCAGAAGCTGGAAAGAATCCATATGTCCCTCAACAGAGAAATGGATACAGAAATTGTGGTACATTTGTACAATGAAGTACTCCTCAACTATTAAAAAAAATGACTCCATGAAATTCTTAGGCAAATGGATAGAACTAGAAAATATCATCCTGAGTGAGGTAACCAATCACAAAAGAACACAAATGGCATGTATTCACTGTTAAGTGGATATTAACCCAAAAGCTCCAAACACCTGACACTCAAAGATACACTGCTATGTTTGTAGACAAGAGCCTAGTACAACAGTCCTCTGAGAGGCTTCACACAGGAGCTAGTAGAAACAGATGCAGAGACCCACAGCCAAAAAAATAGGAAGATCTCAGGAGTCTTGTGAAAGATTAGGGGAAAGGGTTGAAAGATTGGGGAGAAAGATTGAGGGAGCTAGAGGGTCAAGAAAACTACAAGAAGACCCACAGACTAAACTAACCTGGGCCAGTGGTAGATCACTGAAACTGAACCAACCAAAGGACATGCATGGGATGAACCGAGGCCCCCTACACATATTTAGCAGATGTGCGGCTTGGTCTTCATGTGGGTTCCTTAACAATTGGAGCAGGGGCTCTCTGAAGCAATTGCCTGGTGCCTTGCCTGGCATTAGTAAGAGAGGATGCATTTAGTCCTACTGGTACTTGACGTGCTAGGATGGATTGACACCCCTGGTGTCACCCCTGACACAACTTCTCTGAGGAAAAGGGGAGGGGGAAGGGTGAAGAGGCTATAAGGGTATGACTGGGAAAAGAGGATTGGAGGGAGGCTGTGATCAGGATGTAAAGTGAATAAATAAAATAATGAAAAAAAAAGAATAAGAATAAAAAAAAAGCGAAATGTGTCCAATTTGTTGTATTTAGCTCTGAAGAACCTCCATGGTTCATTAGACTCTTGCTTCTGTCACCCATGCTGGAAATACTGTGCAGCTCTTAAAACCTCCTTCATTGTTGCATCCTTTATAACTACACTCTTTGCCATAGGTATGATCCTGTTGCTGTTGGCAGCTCAGTCTACTCAACTAATTGTGAAGATCACAAACAAGTGCAAAAGGAAAACAAAGAACAATGTTCATGTATTTAGTATTACAACATCAAGGAATGGAATAGGAAGACATATCATAGTTGAGTCTAAAATGGAGCTGGAAAGCATACTTATTAGCCAGAAACGTCCTATAGTGAGGGTATTAGTACCAGTCACCTCAAACACAAAACAGTCATTTATGTACACAAATGACTGTGTTTATACTGATCTCACAACCTTCTCTTGCATCACTAGGGTCTTCCACTGTCCTAAGTGAGACTAGCTCCAGGCTAATCAGAATCAGCTACAGTTCACCAGAAAGACTTATCTGACACTGGGTGCCACTTTCCAAAGCCTGTAGAGATTTGCCGCAGTGGTCATGACTAGTAAACATCTTCAGCTGTGGTCTTAACTGCTGGAATGTCTTCAGAGAAAAGCAGCCAGATTCAAGGATGGCACTCATCCATTTTTCCATAAATGAGTTGTCTGACTGATTATTTCCCATCCAAGTATGAAGAAAGGGGCTGTCAAATCTCTCTAACAATTGCAATCATTCACACAAAGCATTAAGAGTGTTTACAATAAAGATTTAGCTAAAGATCAAAATAGAATTAGCAACTCTAATAGGATTTGACACTGTTTACTAGTATTTAACAATATTTAACAGAGCTTAACTCCTGCCCCAGTGCTTCAGCAGAAGCAGAGTCCCTCTGATAATCACATAGGAAATTGGGAAGAGTAATCACCAGTTCTCTAGTCTCTTAGGAAGGTGCTAATCCCCTGGGAAGTGCCTTTATTTGTGACTTGATCTTATGACTATTACCCCAAAGAGCCTGTCATGAAATACCACTATATTAAGGTACAGGGCTTTAACACACACCTTTTATATTACGTTTTAAATTTAGATACAGAAGATGGAAAATATCTCACCAATTTTAGAAGAAATATAGATGGAAACCAAGATGTAATAACTCAGAGATTCTGAGATGTCCGTGGTAAATCCAAGATATCCTATGCGCTGTTAACAAGAAGCTCATAGGAAGAGACAAAGGGGCATCTATACAGATGTTTCATGAAGATTTTTAGTTGGTAGGTGTAAAAAAAAATTGACCACTACCATCACCAAAGTAATTTGAGATCCCAAACTTAAACACTTTGATTTTCAAGTTTCTAGAAAAGCAGAGAATAACATCTTGACATTAAAATAGTGGAAATTTCTCATAAGCCAGAAATGATAATCATGAACTAAGCATGAACAGACTTTATAGTCAAACTCTGAATTTTTAGTGGGGCTGCATCAAAATCCAGTTACAATTAAATGTATTGGTAGCAAATATTTAGAATTAACATGCAACAATCATATTCTTTGCAAAACAAGATATGAGTGCTCAAAAAATCATATAAGATAATACACAGGGCTGTTAGTCATCAGCGAAATGCAAAGGAAATCCATCTTGAGATGCTACTTGAAACTCATGAATGGCCCAAGAGAAATCTTGACTACATTAAATGATGGACAAAATATAAAGTACCTATAATTGTTCAGTGTTGGTGAAAGTGTAGAATACTTCAGTGGTTTGGAAAAGGCTTCACAGGGTCTTTTTTTCAAGCATTTTAGTAGATTACAGTTCTATTATGGATAGTTCAATAGGTCTATGCATTCAGTCAAGAGAGATGGCAATGCTTACTCCCCTAAAAAAAAAAAACTTGCTTTTCAAAACCTTAAGAGATTAATGAGTGAAATATGGATAAACCATATCCACAAGCAAAGGAAGAAATAAATATCTCATAATACACTGATATAATTTAATAGATTATTACTCAAAAATGAAAGCAAACACTACTGGAACATCAGAATGAAAATGTTAACTTTTTGTTAGTGTGCAGATGTGGAATACCTTGAAACATCCACGTGTTAAAGTTTTAGCTCTCGAATTGACAGATTAGAGATGTGAAATCATTAAGACCCTAGCAGAGAGACTTCATGTCACTCTGGCCATGCCATTAAGAACTATAGTGGGCTCTATTCCTTTGTGGGTTTTTTTTCTGTTTTTGTTTTTGTTTTTGTTTTTGTTTTGTTCTGTTCTGTTGTGGTGGTTGTTGTTACTGAGTAGAGTTGTTCTATCCACTACACATCCTTCCTTTGATGAGGTGCCACTGCACAGGCCCAAAGGCAGTGAGACACTTGACTACAAAATTCCCAAAAATTGGAGTTCAAATTAAATCTTTTCTTTCTGCATTTGATTATCTTGGACATTTTATTAAAATAATGGAAAGCTGAGAAAGATTATCTTTAAAAAAACACAATTTTTGTGAAAATTCTTGCATGGACACGTGATCCACTGTTGAGAAGATTTAGAATCATTAAAACAAGTCTGCATTGGATGTATTAATTATTTGTGCCCAAGTATCTGTCAGAGATTATGTAATAGAGCAATGATTTATACTATTCATGCTTGCAGAAGTTTCAGTAGTAGACAAGGGACTGATGGGACAGCTCCCATCAGGGTAGACAGGAAGATGAAAATAGGGATATATGAAGGATCCAAAAAAACAGAACAGCCTTCAAGGTCAGACCTACGATGTTCTAAGTATTCCCACCATACTCCACTTGCTCTTTTACATTCCTTGCATATAATAGTCCCCTGCACAACTCTCCAGGATCATTCCATTCAGAGGTCTTGTGATTTTGTAACTTCTCAAAAGCTCACTGGCTAGAATCCAAGTATCCACTATATGAATCTGAGAGGGACATTTTGTATGCAAGCCATAAGGATGAGAGATACCAAATTAGTGAGCATTTATGGTCAGACATGTGGGGCAGCTCAAGTAAAGGAGCATCAATCATCATTTTAGGAATATGAAAATATTTGAAACTATGATTGATTTGATAGTAAGATGAGATGTGCATTTGTAAAAGCTTCGTGAAGTCTGTTCTGAATATAAGCATATATTTTTTTATGGATAAATGGAATAGAAAGTATTAGACATATTCCAAATATGGTAATGTGAACACATAATTCAGGCTAGTCAGGAGCCTGAGTGTGATGATAAAGTATTTGAAGTCACCCTGGACTACATAGAGAATGGGAAGCCTATCCAGCTGCATACCAACAGGCTATGTCAAAGAAAATGTTTCAGGACTGAAGAAAAGAATGAGCTGAAACTAGAAAGTCATGGTAAGAACCTGGAATTTATATAGATCAAGCTAAAATTTTCAGCTCTCTGTCAGCACTCTCACGCCTCTCTGTCCCTTAAGAAACATATGCAGAAAACTTAGGAGATCAATGCACTTTCAATCACTTTATAAAACAACACATTGAAATGAGTCTCAGAGAACAATGCAGAAGATGGAGGAGACAGGATATAAAACCCAAAAGATTAAGAGAGGGGCTATAAAATGCCATCTTCTGAGCATGACACAGTCACTGCTTTTATAAGCAACTGCAAAAGTCTGCACTGAGTCATCAAAAAAAATATAAGCTTCTCAGTAGCCAGACATGTATAGAGAAGGGGGCTCAGGTCCCTACCCCCTCACTGCTAAAAGACTTAAAGAGAGAAGCCATTGGGCTTCAAATATGTACCCACTGTGAACCCCACCAGGCTCCAATGAATGGTTCTAATCTCGTGGCCACATAGATGAAGCTAGTTAAAATAAATAGGTCACAAAACAAAATCCAAATCCAGAAATATGGCAAAGGGACTGGTAAGGAGGAGGGGGGGTGGTAAGAATGGGAGAGGGATTCTATAGGGTTGAAGACAGATTTTCAGAATGCAACATATAAATGCATGAAGTTATTAAAGAAATAACTTGAGTAATAAAAATAACTATGAAAACATACACTGAGTAGCTATTCTGCAATGTCTCTGAGGGATATTTCTCAAAAATAAAATAAAAGAATACTTAGTAACATCTACTAATTTGTGTAATAGGTTTTTGAAGACTCCAAAATGATTTTACAAACAACTAAAATATTAGGTAGGCTAAGAGACAATGTCATTGTCACAATAGCTGTTATTGAACTGAGTATAGTGTCTGAGGTAAGGTACATGAAAGATTGAGTCGTATTAATATATAAGGTACATGAAAGATATAAAATTGAGTAATCATGAATATGTAAGATGCCATATTAATATAAAATTGATGGGGATTCTCGTTTAAATACTAAAACTTTTCACTCCCATTTGAATTCTTAAGAAGAGCTGACTTCCAAAAAGCTGTTAAAATATTTCAAAAATAGCCAAAGGCCAGGAACAAAGAGACAATGAATCAAAATCCTTTGGGTACTTTTATCAGAAATAAGCAAATGTATCCTGAGGATAAATAACTATCTTACCTAGATATCTAGGTGTTTCCTCATTAAACTTTCTAAGTAAAGGGAATTTGAATCATTTCCTTTGGTGCAATGTGACCTACACTGTTATTTGCTTTTTAGATGGAGAAGGAAAATCTTTTGCCAACGGTGGTGATGCCCACATTAAAGCCCAAGCATGAGACCAGGCCTCATTACTTAAAGAAGGCAGTCACATCATTCCCTTCCTTTCTTAATTTAGCTGCTCATGTAAATATAGGGGGAATCAGTGCTGCCTCCAACAGTGAAGTATGACTTTCTAGGTATACAGAAACTCCATAAGACAAAGAAACTCAGTAAGTATTTATTATTATTATTATTATTATTATTATTATTATTATTATTATTATTAAACGGTTGCAAATATTTTTGCATATTACCTGGTATTTGGGACAAATTACTGTGTGTTGCTTATCATACTAGCTATTATTTAAATTTTTTCCTTAATAATACTTTATTTAATTTTACCACTATCAATTATGCTCAGAACAACAAATATAGTCAATGAGTAACCAAACAGACATAAAATAAAAAGGAAAAAAAAAAGCAAAAGCAAAATTGTCGAGTTCCTTGACTGTTTTCAGAGTAAATCAACACCTTTCCAAACATTTAATTATAGCCTCTGAGTTTGACAGAGAAAAGTGAAATGAAAACAGAGATATTTCCTGTGGTAGAAGAGAAAACATCTCATGCAAAATGGTCCCAATTGACCAGGAGAGATAATGGAATAGAGTAACCTTTTTTATGTATAGCAGAGGATGGCCAAGTCGGTCATCAATGGGAGGAGAGGCCCTTGGCCCTGTGAAGGTTCTATGCCCCAGTGTAGGGGAATGCCAGGGCCAGTAAGCAGGAGGGAGTGGGAGTATCTATGTAGGAGGTTCAGAAAACAGGTTGCGACTTAGCAAAGGAAGAGAATATCCTCATCTGGACATACAGCACAATGGATTCCCTACATGTGGAGTGAAATGTCATGAGGGTCATCAAAATATTGATAAGTCTTAAAAGGCACAAGGAAGAAAAATATAGTGGGGCCATAAAAGCATATGGTGGTTTGTGATACCAGCTTGACTAGCTTTGATTGCCCACCTTGCCTGTGAATCCTTGGGTTTTATCTGTTTGTCAACCAGTTCTTACATGGCTCACTCAGCAGTAATTGCTGGCACATATAGGCATTAATGCACACAATCATTTTTAACTGTAAGAATACCCTATTTATTATTCTCAGATGTCCGTACATTTGAAAATTTGAAATAATTGCTCTTGAAGAATGTCTTCCTTAAATTAAGGGGAAGAGATCAAGAGACATTGCTTGTATTGTCTATACCATGGCAGACAAGTTGGGTGAGGAGGGCTCCTGTATTTGAAAGCATAGAAGAGGAGGTAAAGATTAATGGGCCAAAGCTAATTAAAGAAGTAATTGCTTCTGGGGGTGGGGATGTGCCTGAAGTAGGAAGGTAACTGTCCTAGGGGCTAAAAATACCATAGCTTGAAAAGATAATCTTGTACAAATGAGAAATAAGTAGGACAATAAAAGGCCAAACATATTAAAATTCACTCTGTTTATTAGAAAAATAAATTGTATTCTGGAGCTCAATAAAAACCTAATTGTGGTTGATTTTGGCTGGACTTCACCATTGTTGTAGCTATTGTTACTTATTAATTGTTCTCCAGGGTCCAGACACCTCTGTACATCTTGGGGTATTTGGGATCCTAAATTTCCTGGAGCAGTAATTGGGTAGAGAGTTTTTAGCAAATAATTTGAAAATGTTCAAACCGATAATGCAACCTGTGTTTTTATTCAAGATCAGACTGTACAAACTAATTAAGACATCAGGTTTCTTTGCTTTGGGGTAGAATTATATGAGCCCACAGTGAGGAAAGTAGCTACTTCAGATATCTGGGTAATATGCCACTTCCATATAAAGAAGACAGGGGAGTTAGCATTCCCCAGACGGTGCAGACTGGTAGCTAAGGATTTTCTAAACCTGAGACCTGTTCATGATTGGAAAAACAAAGAGAGTGCTTATAAACAAAAACATTTCTAAAACTCTTTAATCTTGCCCCATATTTTGTAGCTCAAATCCTTCCAGCCACTTGCAAACCTTTTGGTCTCTCTCATTCCATGAATACCTTACTGTGCACTATTTATTAAGACAGATTTAATAAAGGATGATTAAATGGTAATGTTTCTGATAAAGCAAATGTTAAGACAATTGCTTTGTTATTTTGCTATTGGTGCTATTTTACTTCTAGATCATGTGAACTGCTTTGCTTGCATCAATTACAGCATCTAATCGTTCACTGGGCACAGGCTGTGCCTTTCCAGGCTTTGAAGTGGGTTTATAAAGCTCATCAAACAGTAACAGAAGCTTCCAAGCACAGCCACTTCTTGTCAAATTATAAGAAAATTTCCATTGTTTTCTCTAAGTTGTAACATGAGTAAAGTTCTAAGTTATTGGACTGCCTATTTCTTCCTGCAGCTGATTGGGCACACACATCAAAAATTTCTCGTTTCAAATATCAAAACAAATAAAGAAACTAAAACAGAACAAAAGATACATTAAGACAAAAAAAAAAAACAACCCCACCATGTCACAAAAAAACCCAAAACAAAACAAATCATGAACACACACACACACACACACACACACACACACACACACACA
>JADRCD010067325.1:0-13701 GCA_019843815.1 Montemys delectorum | reverse complement strand
TTCAACAAATCCACACAAATCTAATTCCATCTCTTACAACAAAAACAAGAAGTGACAATTACCTTTTCTTAATATCTTAATGTGAAAATCAATGTTGCCAACATATCCTAAGCAATTGAAATCCAAAACTATGAGGAATTAGAAATTTGTTGATTTTGATCCAATGCTCTCTCTAATTTGGTAATTGAAGAAATAGGTCCAATATTGTACAATCTATATAACTTTCAGCTTGTTTGTGACAGTGTCTTGCTGTGTACAACATAAGGGTCTTGAAATCTTGCTTCTCCTATCTCAGCCTCTCTATTAGTAGTATTGTTTATTTCATGTTTTTACACTATACTGTCATTTTCAGAACAGCTTATATATTTCAAAAGTATTTATATACCCAAGGGAGACAAACACAATTAACTTGGGAGGTAGCTTGTAGGAAAGAGAACAAAGAGTGAGACTAAATTCTTTGCTTGACATTTGTAGCTCTTGTATCAAGTTTGAAGAAGAGGATTTTACAAGTTGCTCTTTCTCTGAGATGAATGCTTTTCCAAATTATCACAGCCAATGAACCAGATTCTTATCCACACCTAATGTCTGTGCCACCCTCCAAGCAGAATCATTGTTCATTGAAACAGTTGGTGAGTGACTTTATGGATAGACCATCTTAATACCTACAGCATTTCTTAAATGAATATAACATGTTCTCTGTGGGCTGAGAATAAAGTCACTCACTCAAATAGCTTTGACCATAGCAGGAAGTCTGTATCCAAAAATCGTGCCTACAATTCATTCCTTGGCGCAGCAGAACTGTCAACTCTCAGCTTAGCTATGATGGAGGTAAAATCCTTCGGTGATTTGAGGGTCACTGAAGTACAGCCTTATTACAATGAAATCCAATGTCTAAAAATTGTTCTTACTTTGGGCTTGTACCACAGTAAGAGCCAAGATTTTAAACTCTACTAAATATAAAACAAATAAACAAAAAGACTTTACATATTTATGTTCATTTAAGAAGATACTAGTAGTGATGTATTATTTTGAAATATACAGTTAATATGTTTGGAATTATTTGAAATATATAGTGAGAAAAATGTATGTATTTGCAGTATTGCTACAGACAAGCATCTACATAAGACTGTGAGATTGATTGTTTTATATCAAACAACGTTTATAAACTTATTTTATTATATTTTATAAATTTTAAGGAATATGACAAAGATATTGTAGGTATTGAAGAGGGGGTCTCTGGAAGGAGTTGGGGTACAAAAGGGAAACAAGAATGTGATTTAATTCTATTTACTTAAAATATGTTTTTAAATGTTAACAAATTCAGACAAATTGAAATCATGTAACTTTTCTCATCATAATACAATAAAAGTTAAAAATAATAAAGTGATCAAATAAAATAAAATAAAAATAAAATGTGATTTTAAATAATGTGCATGGGGATATAATTGCTCCTTTTTTTAAAAGCAAAGTTTTCAGAGTGCCATGCACGCGTTTAACAATTTCTTGTTCCTGAGAATTATATAAAGTCTCAGTGATATGGATAACATTAAAGTGTTGACAAACATCTCAGATGTTTGAGTGTAATAGTTCCATAATCTGTTTTAATCTGATTAGGAACACCAAGCACAGAAAAATATTATAGGTAATGACCAATTACATTTTTAGTTGCTTTTCCTGTTAAGGCAATTGCAACTAGAAAGCCTAATACGCAGTTGCAACTAGAAAGCCTGAAAACGTATCAATAGTCACATGTACAGATTTTATTTTTATTTTTAATTTTTTAATCAGAAATATAAGTATCCATTTACAATAATTGAGTAAGTGTAAGTCCTCCAGAATTAACACCATTATGTGGTACAGGTAGAAACTGAGGACATTGAGAACAAGTCTTTACAATTTGACATGCACATTCTCCTAAAAATACCAAATTATCTCAAGCCATTACTATTTTGATGATGTAAAGAATGAGATTATATGGCCAATTGTTCTTGCATAAGGCCCATTATCTGCCTGGGATACAAATCTGCTGTGGCATTGCCTTAGGGGTCTTGTCCAGGCAGTCCTGGATGAGTTCTTCAATGTCCAAAGACAGTCCTTAAAAGGAACAGTACTTTCTGTTGAGTTGTATATGTATACACAATTGTAAAATTTGAGAATTAGCATCTAAAAAAGAAACAATTTTAAGCAACTGTAAATCCTGATCTATCGATCTGTCTGACTTGGCTATCTATACAAATTAAAAGCTTGATTTTTAGCAATTTAAAAAGTGACTACAGCACATAGTTCAATTATTTGTGCTGAAGTAGAGAGAAACTCATGAGAATAAACCTGTAATCCAATCACATATACTTTTCTCCCATAAAAGGACTGTTTATAAATACAGTAGATGTATTCTTTATGGGATGCATACATAAATTTATAGGAAATATCAATTTTGCCTAAAAAAATTGCTATGTAATAGACCAAATACCAATCAATATTCTGCAATAACCAATTTAATTGCTGTTTGAAACAAGGAATGGATGTCTTGTCAGATTTTTAAGACATTCTTTCCAAAATACTTTCATGATTCTATCCTATAATTCTTTATTAACACCACAACAGCTTCATAACAGGATGTTAAAATTTTACTTGGAGATAAAGGATGAATCTACATTAATACTCTTTTTGCCAAAGAATTGCTGTGGGCACATTGAGTAATAATAATTAACATTTGATTATAAGTGATTACGATTGATAACAATTGAATACAGAAGCTTTCTCTGGAGCAACAACTACTCTAAAATTTTTAAAGCTTGTGATGTAAGAGCAAAGGTAGTAAAATTTCTTTTTAGAGGGATTAGATAATAAACATACACTGAAAAATTCAAGGTCCTAGCTTCTTGTACTGAAGCAGAACTTTTTTTTCATAATGTAAGGCCATTTGCCATTCCTAAAGGCAAAACTTTGTAATGATTATAAACAACCAATCTTCTAAATACACGATAATTTTATATGAATTAGGCAGGCCAGATTTTAATACCTCTATAAATTCTACAGCTTCATTGACCTTTCATAAATCTTAAATTTAAATTTTACTTTGAACAACACTTGGATAGATCTGTGATAATGCTGTTTTATCTTAAAAACAATTCCTTGGAGGCAAGGAAAGGCAAGTCCACAAAAACTTCCCTAGGTATGGTTTGTAAAACAAAAGAAATGCCTCACAAGCCTTGCTGAGACTGCTTTGAGGTTTGCATTAACTCGAATGTAAAATATTTTTTAATCTGAGCATACTGCCCAAGTCCAGGCCCAAAGATTACACCTCCTGCAGTGAGTTTAGATTCCAGAGGAGCAATTCTCTGTATATCTATGCCTCTAATTTTTGGACATTTTTCCTAGGATGATTTATACTTAAAACATTCCTTATCACCTCAGCACTGTGAAAGCATTGCTTGTATGTACTGTAGTCCCCTGCAAGGCAGCAAACATAGTTAGACTCTGATTACATGAGTGTCTAATTTGGGCACAAAGTGAATATATCCAGATAAGTCTGTCTTTGCTTTGTATGGCTACAGAGAGCTGCATTAGCATTCTCATGAGACAACTATGTAACAAAAGGAAACCTTTCTTGAGGGTCTCTGAAAATTCTACTAGCTGTTTTTAGTAGTTCAAACTCCTTAAAAGCAGTTTATCAGGAACCTGTTTGATATCAAATACATTCTCACTGAGATCTCCTTTCCAACCTTGGGGGGTTAAATTTTGCTTTTACCACTATATCCAATAAAGCTTATGCAAAAGGAGCATTGGACTCATACTAGCCACAGTTGTTAACTATTACTACTCTTACAATCATCCTAAATATAAAATATGGGTGAGTTAAGAATCCTGATCCTTCGGCCTTGTGAAGGTTTTGTGCCCCAATGCAGGGGAATGCCAGGGCCAATAAGTGGGAGAGGGTGGGGTGGCAGGCATGGGGAGGGGAGAGGCAACAGGGTTTGTTCTTGTTGTTTTTGTTTGTTTGTTTGTTTTTTGGAGGGGAAACTGGGAAAGGAGAAATTTACATGTAAATAAAGAAAATATCTAATTAAAAATTAACTTCAAAAAAAAAGGCAGTATATAACTATACACAAAAAAAAAAAAAAAAAAAAAAGAATCCTGATCTTACTATCAGACTACAAACTGCAGCCAATGGAACACTGGCAATTTTACCATACTTTTTAAGTTTCTTTTGTAATATTAAGGCATAACCATAACTTTGACAAACAAAACCCAGGTTTAAACAATCCATTCTCTTTAAAAATCAGTACCAAGAGCATTACTGTCATGTTACAAAGTTTGGCTGCCAATTCTTACATATGAATGCATGACAGTGCAACTTTTAATACATCATTAAAGAGACATTGTTTTAAATCTTATCCCTTATAAGTCTAGTTTCTAGGATAAGAATTACATAAAATATTATCCCAATTTAGAAGTATCTTTAAAGATCTATTTTCCTGGGCTGGTTTATGCCACATATTGTTTAGAATGTCTCCAACCCTGAGTTAACAATTTTAAGCTAACTTTCTGTTATCAATGTTACAAGCAAAAAGCTGTTGTCCCCTTTAAGAGCGGCTTGTTCACAGGGATTTTTCAGCTGTGTGTAACTCCCAGCCACAGTGCAGTGGCTTATCAGTTTCTGCTGTTCAAACTGAGACTGCTTTTAAACAAGTTAAACTAAATCAAAGGAATGGACAACCAGCAGATAAAGTTTTAACCATTTTTTTCTTCGGTTTTTTTGGAGACAGGGTTTCTCTGTGTAGCCCTGGCTGTCCTGGAACTCACTCTGTAAACCAGGCTGGCCTCAAACTCAAAATCCACCTGCCTCTGCTTCCCAAGTGCTGGGACTAAAGGCGTGCGCCACTACCGTCCAGCCATTTTTTTCAACATGAAACACAGAACAACAATCATTTAAACAAAACAAAAATCATACATAAATTGACAGACATATGGACAGATTTTAAAACCTATTCTCTAACTACTTCTTGAATATTTGGCCAATGTTTACAAACTTTCAAAAAAAAATTTTTTTTAAATCCTTTCTACTTAACCCGTGTTCCTCGTGTCTTGAGGGATTCCTTGAGACCCTTTAAAAACAATTCATGCTTACTTAATCTTGTCCCAGAGTTTTACTACTCTTATCTTCCCCAGATCAATCTTACAGGGGGTGCCCTGTGGAGATCCCTATGAAGACCTTCACTCACTTCTTGACAAAGCTGCGATCCAATTCGGATCTTCACTCATGGGGGGAGTTGAGGGAGGACGTCCTCTTGGAGTGGTGGTCTTCTCGGACCCCAGACCCAGGGGCCCCACACTGGGGGCGTTGCCCCGACTCATGGGGGCGTTCAACAGGGATCGAGGGCAGGGGAGAGAGATTGGGGCGGAAAAGAGACACGAAGAATGAGAGCAAGACAGGTTTCTGATAAAGCTCTGAAAACTTCAAGGGTGGGAATATAAGCATAAACAAGAGGAGGCTTCAAGGAGAGGGAAGAGCCCCACGGGCTTTCCGAAGGCCAAGTGGCAATCTTGAGTCTCTAGAATCAGCGGTCACAGTGTCCTCCACACCCACAAATATTCTTACTGTTAAGACTACACAAGTTCTCTCAGGGCTGTATGTGTAAGCTAGTAATTTTCCACAAGGTTATGGTTAAGGCCATGGCCCCTGGCATGAGAGGGGAGGGGGGGTCCTCCACTTGATTCTTCTAGGTAATTATATAGGGCCCTTGGACCAGGTGCCCGAAGGATCCTGGCCTAACGACTCTCTCCTCTACTGCTGTGATCACTTGCAAGTCAAAAGTCCCTACAAGTGGGTCATGCGGAGAAGAGAGTTACTAATTTGTCTTTCAGTCTGTCCAATGTCCAAAAAAAAATGTTGTCAGTCTAAGTCCAAGAACACAGAATGAGATACCAACAAACACAGAGAAAAACAATCAACACACAGTTTACTCGGCTGATTCTGACCATGCCAAAATAAACCAGGTGCCTTTGCCCATTTGGCATGAGCCAGATAAACCAGGTTAAAGCAAGACTCTGCTTGGCTCCCACCAATACTGTCTTGCTGTTTCCAGAAGGAGCAGATCTTTCCTGGCTCGAGGAGGGAGGGGGCTGAAGCGTCCTTCAGTCCCACCCCCCACGGTCACGATGTTAAGGCATGTCTGCCCACCGCATTTGACTGCATATATCACTGTAGGCTCTCCGACCCTCCTGATGACACTTGCAAGCAAAAGTTCAAACAGACTTAGACTCAGACTTTGAAAAACAGCAAGACAAACAGAAATCACGATAAAAGCTCAAGACCTCCGATTTACCGCTCCAAGTATGTTCCCATAAGGAGTTGGATTCCTGGCTCATGTACCAAATGTAAGACACTGGCGAGCCTTAGCTTATGGGGGACTCCCTGAGTGAACAATGCAGAGCCAGGAATCGATGCAAAAAGCAAGAGGAATTTATTGTCCCAGCATGTTGGGGTCACCTTGCAAGTGGAGAGAGAGAATGACCATGTGCAGCCCACTGGCAGAACAGTGTGACTTTTAAACTGATTAGTCTATAGGGAATGGTGGGTGGCCAACAGTCGTGGAATGTGTCTATGAGCTCTGGTGGTCGGTCCCTCCTCCCTGTGATCTGAGGAATATAAGTAGCTCCTCCCTTCCGGAGTGGAGGGGTGCCTATGTTCTTTATGACCTTTCACTTCCAGGAGGGGAGGGGTCTGGTGGAATTTTCTAAAGCTCCTCTTCAAAGAAAAAGCATTATTTTCTATTTGAAATTATAACAGAAATTATCAACATACCTTCTAAACTACTCATATTCCTCTTTCTCTATATATAAATTTAAGATTCATGAGTACTTTTTTAAATTGCTAAAGTCCCTCCTAATTATTAAGCAAAAATATAAAACTTTTAAGGAAAAACTGTGTCATTTTGAATCTCAGATTATTTGTAAGCAGCTGCAGCCATCAGTAAAGGATCCCACCCTGACTTTACTGTGTAGACCAGGCTGGTCCAGAGTTCACAAAGAGCTGCCTGTCCCTACTGTCCCACTATTTACTGTTGAATAGATGAGACACTGTGCTGTGCCTGGTCATGCCCCTGTCCCCTCTGTTTACAGTGAGGTGTTTCAGCCTTCTGCTGGCAGCAGCCAACCTACGACTGCATTTTGGCAAGCCACAAATGCAGAGAATTAATTCCCATAGAACAGAATTGGGCCTGAAAGACCCCCATAGGGAGACCCTCGCTCAAGTCCCAGGAGACCGTGCACCCAAGGAAACACGAGAGACCATCTTGATGTAAACACACGAGGTAGTTTTAATATCGGAGCTCCGGGTGGACCCATATCTCACACAGGAGACAGAGGGATCCACCCCGAGGCTCAAGGGTTAGGGGTTTTTATAGGAAGGAGGTCTAGGGGAACAAAGGAATTAGCATAGCAATACATAATTGGCTAATTCAAATCCAGCTAGAAGACGTGAGGATCAGAGCATAAGGAAATTCCTAAGGGTGGTATTGAGGCAGCAGGGCATCTGGCTGGCCTCCAACCATACCTCATCATCCAGTTGGGTCATCTTGCCCAGATAGGTCCCTGCTTGCCTGAGCCCACCCAGACATGTCTTATCTATCTCTTCTTGGCCTGCTAGTTCCCAGAATATTCAACAGCTTGCTTGCTCATTCCCAGGCCTATGTGGGCAAGGTTGTGCTGGATTTTCAGACTTATAATTCTTCTACCTGGCCAGCACAGGTCCTAAGCTTTAGTTACTCCTTTTCACTCCCCCCTTTTTTTCTTTTACATAGCTCTAATCTTAGAGCTATATGTTGGTCTCATTCTTCTTCAGCCAAGGTATGGTATTGATTGTAACACCATAAGCTGTACTGCATCTATCCTAGTTTTAACAAAAGCAATTTCCTTTTATTATTAAGCAGGGACTAAAAATCAAGGCTAGGTATATAATAAGCAATGGTCCAGCTAGTGCGGAAAACAAAGTAGTCATCCACAGTGATATAGAAAACCAAGACTCGAACCAGTTTTGTTGTGCTCTTCTGTCCCTCTGTCTTTGATCTAGTCTCTCTCATGGAATCTCTAATGACTCCTGAATGGTTTGCATAAATGCAACATTCTTCTATATTTAAATCGATGGCAGCTCTTAACTCTCCATAAGTCTTATGCTGCAATGCCATAGCAGGTGTTCCTGTAGCTGCCCCCGCAGTCTCCCAACATAACTCTCAGGGGAACTCCTAACTCTCTCTTATTGCCAGTCACTACCTTACTAGCTCTCAAGCTTCCTAGCTTCTCTTCTTTCCGGTCTTATCTCTTTTATGTCTTTCTGCAACTTTCTTATTCCTTTTTCTATTTATAAAAACACTTTCTCATCTACCTACACTAGTTTTCTTAATGACTTATCCTGCATGTCCTCTAGCTTTCATAGTCTTTCAACTCCACCAGAAATCCAGGAATGACTGAATAATAGAGAATATGTGGGAAGCTTAACACAGCTTCTAAAAATATTACTAATTAATAGAGACTGCTGAACACCTGGACAGTCCTCACTTTAAAACGTTGGAGCATCAGTCTTCAGCCTTCTGGCCCGTGAATGTCTGACAACAGGAACATTAAGAAATAGCTAAGAACTAGCCTACTCTGTCTTGGCAGATATAAGCTTGTCCTAGGCCTGTGTGTCCTTTTTAGATAGTATTGTCTGCAGATGAAGAGGCAACTTTTGCCTGGTGGCTGTCTCACCACAGCTGGAGCAGCTCCGATGATGCTCAGTTTCTTCTTTGAGTCTGAGAAAGAGGTACTGTCAGCCACAGACAAGTCTCTAGTCAGATGAATAAATAATATCAAATGCCATATTCTGTGGATTTCTGATGTTTTTGAAAACCAACTATCTATATATAGTAATCTGGACTATTGTCTGTTAACTACTCTCAGCTATTTTTAATTGAAATCTTGAAGTTACCCTAACAATAAACTCAAAGCCATGAATTTGTTAGCTTGGCCCTAAACTCACAGATCTAAACATCTCAGATCTGTCTATAATAACAGTAACAGAAGGACTGGGTCTAAGCCCTGTCTACTAGGGGAAATAGAAGAATTACTTATAAGCCTACAGACAACTCTTACTGAAACCAGAATTTTTAAGTTGATATAGAAAACAATCTTTTGTCTTGAAGTATGCACAACAGAACTGTATTAGCTACACCTTTCAGTCAATAAGAACACTATTGCAACAACAAATTCTCAACTTAAAAGTTCTTACTTATTCCTTGCATACCAATTTAAGATGTAAATGGTTTATAACCCAAGCCCTAACTTTTACCAATTACTACTACAAATATAGGATACAAAATTCAGAACTTAATAATATAAACATCAAAGCAAACTTTCTGAGAATAAGCTGTGTATCTGAAGAAATATTTAAATACCTGACCAAATTCTAGTCACACAACGCTTTCAGTTTAAATTGTCTATATACCAATTAACTCATTTTCAGTACAGGGTAAATATTATCAGAAGGTTCTTTTCTCTAAGTTATGATAGAAGGAAAAACAAAATTTATTAGTCTTCTGAAGTCTGTGTCTTGACTGGATCAGACTGAAGTTCAGGACACCAGGAATTCAAGCAGCCAAGTTTAGCATGTCAGGACAAAGAAATCCACCACGGCTGTATATTTCTGTAATATATGAACTCTACATGTATGTATATGCATAACATGCATGCTTGATACATTTGGAGGCCCACAGAGGGAATCAGATCCCCTGGAATTAAAGGTATAGATGGGTGTGAGCTTTTGGGGTTTTTTTGTTTGTTTTTTGTTGTTGTTGTTTTTTCAAGACAGGGTTTCTCTGTGTAGCCCTAGCTATCCTGGAACTCACTCTGTAGACCAGGCTGACCTCGAACTCAGAAATCCGCCTGCCTCTGCCTCCCAAGTGCTGGGATTAAAGGCGTGCGCCACGCTTGCCTGGCTGGGTGTGAGCTTCTATGTCGATGCTATAAATAAAACTTGGATCCTCTGGAAGAGCAGCCAGTGCTCTTAACCACTGAGCCATGCTTCCAGCCCCAAGATATGGTTGGGAGTCACAAGCAGGCCTTGGTGATGGCTCAGCCGTGTATCCCTATATTGTGAATAACAAATTTCCATTTCCTCAGCTGTAGCCTGAGTACTAGATTTCCATTATTATCTCAAGGATTAAGTAAATATGATGTTTGCATAAATGATTAAGGGCTGTTCTATGTACATTGTACCAACGTGAAGGAGAAAAACATCTGACATCAAAGGAAAATGTCTAATGGTTGCTAAAACGTAACCACAAATTCATCTGGATAGTTACTGTAAAGATGCTTTTAAGAAGGCTAGGCAAAAGATTGCCCCTCCTCAAGGGAGAAGAAAAGGCACTGGACACACACTGATTACATAGTTCTGCCATTCCACCCCAGGACATGCTTCAAGGGTGCTCTCTGCCTTAGAGAAGGCCCTTCAACAATGACTCTTCAGCCGACTGACCTAATGAATTGTGGAATCAGATGGCCAGAGATACCCAAAAATACCTCTGCATGAATTTGGCTTTACCTGAATAAGTTACTGTCCTCTGGCCGTGGTAGATCCATATGGGACAATACTTATCCAATTACAAACGAATCTACTAGAGAAATGGGATTAAGAATGGTATTTATACGGAGAGAAATTCCACTTTTCCTCATATTTAAGGATCTTGACACAATGGGTTATTTCAACACAAGGATAGTAGAAAATACACAAAAGTAGACCCAGGTGTTTTAAGAACAAACATTGTCCCAAAGCATGGTGGCACAAGTCTATATAATCCCAGCATTCAGCTGAGGCAGGAGGATCACCACAAGTCTAAGACCAGCCTGGGTCTATCTCAAAAGCAAGCAAGCAAACAAATGAAATTCTGGGTTTCAGATAAGTCACACAACACTTTAGTTAATTATAGAGACCGGAGTGAATAGTGGAACGGAAGGAAATGATCAGAAATTAGCAAGAAAGGACTCAGCAGCTGTGGCTTAGTTTAGTCTGAATGACCCTAGGCAAGGTCTCTTGTGTGCACCTCAGTTTCCCATCAGGCAAACAGAAACATCTGCCTCACTGGTTTATTATAAGAAATCAAATAATGTAGCTAGCTAGTGAGATAGGTGGTTGGAAGCACCTGACAGTCATAAGAACTGGATGGTAGATTACTATCAATTTAACACAATATAACTCCTCAAATATTGACTGAGCCCTTAGTATTTGCTGAAGATTGTATCCCTGGTGCTGGAATTGAAAGGGGGGCTGAGTAAGATGGTAGGTTAATGACCTGGACAGGGTAACTGGAATGAAGGCAGTTTGGGGCTCTGTATCACAGGGATTTTATTGGCTCATAAATACACTCATAGCAGGTTCCCTAACCTTCACCCTACGGTACCTCTGTTCTTCTCATTTCCTCCTCCTGTCCTCTTAACTCCTCATTTATGTTTCTATAATTCATGACACGGTGTCTCAAGGAACTCTGACTTATGTACTAGGAAACTCTATTAGTCGAGAGAAAGCTGCCAATCAAAATTTCCAAAGTATCATGAGAAATACAACAGTGGTATATAGATGGCTCGGAGGGAGCAAGGACAAACTGCAGACGGGGAGTTAGGTCAAGGTTCCTTGCAGAAAGCACAGCTTAAGGAAGCCATTGGAAAACCAGACTTCAAAGGGAGATGGCTGAAGCCTGGTGACCCAGAAGGCTGGGATGGATGGTGGCTGACACCTGGTGATCTTTTACTATTCTATGGAGCCAGTTTTTTTTGAATCCCCCTTAATCCTGAGCTTTGTCTCTCAGCGAATAGAACCCTTCCTCATGAAAGAGGTGTCCCATGTACTTTGCATCATCTACCAACAGAATCTATCCTTATGCTTATTATACATCTTTCCTCCTCAGGCCCTTGCCATGAGCACTGTTTAGCAGTCAGCAGAACCCATTATTCTCGTAAAGGTCACACACAGGTGCTTTCCTACTTGGCTAGGGAGTTCCTATGTCACTATGCCTACAGCTTTGTTACAAATGTCACTTGGAAACCTTTCCCCAACATTATCCTGTATTTAAATATGTAAGAAAAAAATAAACCCTGAGGCCAAACTCTTCCTGTTTTAACCCAGTACTTTCAAAGGTGGTGCTGACTCAAGTTTCAGTCTTTTCCTTGCATGGATCTTTCTTTCCCCGGCCCTTCGTGAGGCTTGCAGGGTCCCAACAGTTCCTGACGGGGCTGATGCATACAGAAAGTTAAGTCAGCTGTGTCTGGTGGCATAGGCCTGTATTTCCAGCGCTCAGGAAGGACTACAAAACCTGCCTAGGCTGCAGAATGAATTCAAGGACAGTCTGGACACCTTAGTAAAACCTTCTCTCAAAATAAGTAAATAGGTGTGGGGATGTGGCAGTCTTTGTTTGCTGTGTGTGAGTCCTGGGGGTCATTCATAATCCCTCACCCCCTTAGAAGAAACAAAATAAAGACCAGACATTTCAGACCCGGGAACTAGCACATGGCAGACATGCCACAGAGCTCCGTACTAATAAGCTCTTTTTAGCCTTTGGGGAGCTTCCCCAAAACCCTCCTTTCACCTTTCTTTCTCCCTTTTTCTTTCTTTCCTTCTTTTTTTGTTTGTTTTTTTGTTTTTTGTGTTTTTGTTTTTGTTTTCGAGACAGGGTTTCTCTGTGTAGCCCTGGCTGTCCTGGAACTCACTCTGTAGACCAGGCTGGCCTCAAACTCAGAAATCTGCCTGCCTCTGTCTCCCAAGTGCTGGGATTAAAGGCTGGCTTCCTTTCATCTTATCTCAGAAAATATGAGGTCCCTTGGATTAAATGTAAGGTCTCCCTCTTTATCCCCACCAACCTCCACTTCCCCATCCCCCCAACCCCCTGCCTCTGGATAGGTTCAGCTAGAGCAGAAAGAAAAGGGTAGTTTTGGAAAATCAAGTATTTTTAGGGATCTGCCCAAAAGCTCCCCCCAAGTCATTCAGAATATTTTGCACTTTTATTTACCCAAGTCACCAGTACATAGGTCATTTGGTAGCCCAGAGCATGGTGATATCAAGGACAGTCCAGTAGAGGGAGACAGAGGCTAAGTAAGGTGCTGACCCCGGACTTAGTCATTATCTAAGATTTTGAATTAAAGTGGAAGCAGAGCTACTCCAACCGTTTAGTCCAGTGTCGAATACAAGTCGTCTGGATATGTTAAACGCAGGCTGACTAATGCGTTTTCAATTTCACAAAAACTGTCTGCATATAAGCCCATCCTAAACGGACATGCCAGTTTAGTGTGTGCTTGGAAACAGGTATGCATCCTGAAAAAAGAAGCCCGTGGAACGTATGAGTCAGGTGCCGAGTGGGAGGGTTGGATTCACTTAGTCTCCAAATTCAACTTCATGTTTCTTCGACCTTCCTCGCCTTCTTGAGAGGCCACAAACACTTGGAACTACCAAGTTCTCTTTCCTAAGGTGACAGGATGGCCTTTACTACCCATCTGCAGCAATTCCCGGGCCTGTAAACGGCGCTCCAGAGAAGGGACAGGCAATGTAGATCCCAGAGCCAGCTTCTGTGACACCTATACAGCCAGCTGCTGAGGATTTAGTGGGAAGGGACTGCTGAAAGGCGGGCTCTGTCTGTTACCTCTTGGGATTGGCCTATTGGCACCTGGGCGTGACTC
>JADRCD010067320.1:0-11329 GCA_019843815.1 Montemys delectorum | reverse complement strand
TTTTTTGTTTGTTTGTTTTGTTTCTTGATCTTGTTATTGTTACTACTTTTGATTGCTTCCATTTTACCAAGGGTTATAGCTCTGTTTAAATTATTTATCTGATCTTGATTTAAATGTGGTAAATGGAATTGTGTGTGTGTGTGTGTGTGTGTGCTCTTGTTTGTTTTTTTGATTTTTCCAATTTGATGAGGTACACTGAGGCACAGATTTTTAGAGTATGTCCTTATGATTCTCTGGATTATATCACTGTCTATTGCTAAATCCTCCATTTTTACTATGTTTGTTGATTTGGATATGCTCTTTCTGTAATTTGATTTATATAAGGGTTTGTCAATCTTGATAATTTTCTGAGAACCAACAACTCCTGGTTTCATTGATCCTTTGTATTGTTTGTTTTGTTTCTCTTTTATTATGTATGGCCTTAGTGGGATTATTTATTGCCCTCTACTGCTTTCAGGCTTTCTTTCTTTCTTCCTTCCTTCCTTCCTTCCTTCCTTCCTCCCTCCCTCCCTCCCTTCCTTCCTTTCTTCCTCCCTTCCTTCCTTCCTCCCTCCCTCCCTTCCTCCCTTTTTTCCCTCCCTCCCTCCCTCCCTTCCTTCCTTCCTTCCTTCCTTCCTTCCTTCCTTCCTTCCTCTCTTTCTTTCTTTCTTTCTTTCTTTCTTTCTTTCTTTCTTTCTTTCTTTCTTTCTCTCTTTTTCCCTATAGCTTTCAGCTGTGCTGTTATACTGCCTTTACTTTTCTATGTAGGCTCTTATTGTTATGAACTTTCCTGTAGGAAGAGCCTTATTTGTGTTCTATAAGTTTTGGTATCTCTGCATTCATATTAATTCATTTAATTTAATTCTTTAATTTTTTTCTTAAATTTTATTCTTTATTCAGTAGAGAATTATTCAGTTTTTAAGATTTTGCAAATTCTCTGTTGTTTCCAATGTTGTTGATATCTATATGACCACCTTTAATCATGGTGGTCAGATAGGATGCAATTTCATTTTTTTTATATCTGTTGATACTTGCTTTCTGTCTGAGTATGTACCAGTACTATAGAAAGTTCCATGAGGTACTGAGAAAAATCTATACTCTTTTGAGGTTTGGATGTAACATTATTTAACTGTCCATTCAGTACATTTGTTTTCTAACTTCAGTTAGTACCAGCATTTCTCTGTTTAATTTTTGTCTAGATGACCTATCTATTGGTAAGAATGGTTGGGGAATTGAAGTCTTTCTCTGTCCGTGTGTGAGGGTCAACATGTGATTTAAGCTGTAGTAATGTTTCTCTTATAAACATAGGTGCCCTTATGGTTGGAGCATTGATGTTAAGAATTGAAATATTCTTATGTGATTTTGCCTCTCATAAGTATGTAACATTCTTCCGTATCCTTTCTTATTAGGTTTGTTTTGAAACTATTTTGCCACATAATAAAATGACTGTTCCAGCTTGTTTCTCATGATTATTTTCATGAAATATCTTTTTGCAATCCTTTAAGCAGAGGTTGTGTCGATATTTAGTGTTGAGGTTTGTTTCTTGGATAGACCAGAAGGATGGATTCTAATTTTGCATCCATTCACACCTGAAAATTTTCAGAGTATTTTTTCTAGTGCCTTGTTAAGTTTAAAAAATGCATCTTCAAACAGTGGTATATGTGCCATGTTTCAGTTTTCTGTTATTGGTTTTGCCATCCTTAAACTTCTAGAATAAAAGTTTAGTTCTTCCTCTTATTTGAACAACATGATCATAGTCATACTAATTTATGTCAGAACATGAGCTCCTTACCACTTCTTTACTGTTCCTTATGGTGGGAAAGATGGTATATTAGAAATCCCATTTTTCTGATTCAATATGTGAACTAGAAATATCATCCTGAGTGAGGTAACCTAGTCACAAAAGAACACACATGGTATGTTCTCACTGATAAGTGGATATTAGGGAAAAAGTTCTGAATACTCATGATACAACTCACAGACCATATGAAGCTCAAAAAGAAGGAAGACTAAAGTGTGTATGCTTCAGTCCTACTTAGAAAGGGGAACAAAATAATCATGGAAATGGAAGGAGGGAGGGGTTTGGTAAAGAAAGAGGAAGGAGAGGGGAAATCGGGGCCAGGATCAGGTGTGGGAGGAGACAGGTGACATGTACAGAGGGTCAGGAAATTTATCAGAGGTGTGTAGCATTTCCTAATTAATTTCAGATTGGTATTTTCTCTCCAGATGTTCTTATTTGGCTTGGAATTGATAGCATCTTTGAATAATAGACAGGTCTAAATCCTTCTTCTGACATTTCCCCTGAACTTTCAGGACAAGCATTTCCATTTGGTTTCCAAAAATATCTTAAGATTAACGTGTCCTAACCTGAATATTGCTTCTTGCAAATTACAAATAAAATTAAACAGGATGCAGCTGTCAGTGGAGCCATCACCAACATTTCTCTTATATGTTACATTCATTTGTGTAGATTCTAGTAAACCATATTTGACTGATGTGAAATGACTGTATTTTAAATGCTGTAATAAACTGCATGCATTGTTTCACTTACAATAAGGTCTTGCTTTGGTACAAGGTGCTTACACTTGAGGAATCACTCAGGTAGAATTACTGCCAAAGGGCATCTCAGTGGAAGAGTAGACATCCATAGAAAACACAGCACACGTTGAGTTGGTTGGTTATCTCCTGAAGAAGTTAGCGACTGAAAACTGGCATATTCTCTCTTAGTTCTCCCTTAGCTCATAACATTCAGAACGAAATAATAAATAGTAGCACAAACCTAATATATGAATGTAATAATATCCAGAATAATTTTCAATTAAATATACCATCAATAAACAATTTTCCTTTGAATTAAAAAAGTAATAATTTATAATCACATCTTGAATTGGAAGTATTTAGAATTATACAGACTCTACATCATAAAAGGTATAGCCATTGATGAGGAAAGTCATAAGGCTAAGATAATAAGAAAACCTCTCACAGTCATAGGCTAGAAGACTCATGGGGCACTGAAATGCTTGCCATGCATATACAACAGGCAATCATGGAAATAATGCTAGATGAATGATCAGTACCTTTTAAAAAATAACCCAAGCACTATTATGGTGATAACTAACAAATGAAAATCTTCACAAATTTTAGAAAAATATCTATGATTTGAGAATGGCTGTGTTAGACATAATAGTATAACATGCTCCAGAAAGAATGAGTTCCTAAGTTAGATGTCAACAAAATTAAATCTTTCTGCCATGTAAAGAGAATAAGAAAGAAAGTCAGCAGAGAGGGGGTGCAAAAAAAAAGTGCTTCTAAAAGGACTTATATAAGGTATGCAACAACTCTTTGAACAACACAATCAAGAAATAAAGTCCTCACGTAGATACATCTTACTAAAAGTAGACCAATGACAGAGAAACATTCACAAAGTTTCTCAGTGCAGCATGAAGATTTGAAGGTTAATGAGGAAGAGCTCCCCAACGTACACACACACACACACACACACACACACACTGATAAAATCTGAAAATCAGACAGAAGCACCTATTTATTTGTAGGATATGGACCAAATTGAAATTTCCATTTGCTGCTCTTATCAACTGAAGTGTTAGAACCAACTGGCAAGCCAGTTTGTTTTCTTGTAATCTTGGCATAGCTTTACCACAATGTGAGGCAATTGTTTCTCTACATATTTATCTAACTAATTCGATAACTAACATCAGAACAAGACTGTATGATAACAGTACTTTTGTTAGATTAATGTATTTATTAGATTTCATCAAAACTAAATATAAATAAATAAATAAATAAATAAATAAAATGGAATGTTATTCAGGGGTAAAAATAAATGAACCACAAATCCCACAGAATGGTGTGAATGAATTTTAGTTGTAGGTTGCTGTGTGAAAAGAACCAATGTGAATATGGTACAGACAATTAAATTTCAATCTATACATTCTGAAAATGAAAAACAGCTGTATTCCACTTTGGGCCTATCACTGAACCTTCTTTTCCTCAGGCTCCTCTCCATTTCCATCCTTGTAATTCTTTCAGACAGGAACAATTATGGGTCAGAGTTTTGACTATAGGATAGCAACCCCATCCCTCACTTGATGCCCTCTCTGTCTTTCTGCTGGAAGTGGGCTTGTCCAGCAACAGGCTCAAGGTGGGATCCAGCTTAAAGGGAGGTCCCAAGGCCTGACACTCACTATTACTGAGGCTATGGAATGTGCACAAAAAGGGAACTAGCATGACCACACTCAGGAAGACCCAACAAGCAGGGGAAAGAGTCAGAGGCAGATTGTCGCACCCAACAAATGGACAGATGCAGCTGACCCCTGTTGTTGAATTAGAGAAAAGCTGAAAGAAGCTGAGGAAGAGGGTGACCTTGTAGGAGGACCAGCAGTCTCAATTAACTTGGACTCCAGAGAGCTCTCAGACATTGGACCACCAGCCAGGCAGCACACACCAGCTGATATGAGGCCTTGAGCACATATACAGCAGAGGAATGCTGGATCTGGGTTCAGTCAGAGAAGATGCACTGAACCCTCAAGACTGTAGGCCACAGGGAGTTTAGAGGTCTGGTGGGGTAAGCAGTGGGGACATCCTCGGGGAGACAGGGGTGCGGGGAGGAATTATGAGATGTGGAAGAGTCAGAGGGTGGACCAGGAGGGAAATAAAATCTGGAGTGTAACAAAAAGATTAAATAAAAAGAAGGAATATATATAAAAAAAAAAAGAAAGTTAAAATTAATTCACAATTACTAATTCCTGACACTCAGCATTTGTCAGAGACAAAATTTCACAGCACAAAAAGTGAACCACAATGTTTTTAAATAAGAACAATTACTTTTGAGGACACAGAATCTGTGGATGTAGATGTGGATGACATAATTGAATTGTGTTACAAGTGTGTTAAACAATCTCATTAAAGGAATAAAAGCACAGTTGAGATATAAGTCATGGGAGTCATGAAGTCTACAAAACCAAAAGGTAGGAAAAACACATCACATTTGATCCCAGAACAGAACTCCAGAGCACAGTAGATAAATTCATTTCCTGTGAGGTCCTAAGTAGCAAATTCTAACATTGTTACACATGACTGTGAAAATGAAGAGTGAAGAAGTATTGTGGTTAGTGAACGCCCTATCTTCCTTTTCCCCATCTTGAACACAAAACCAGTCTTTGTGATGATGGCTTTCAGCTAGAAATGTGAAGATGAATCATGTTACCTAGTAGACATCCTAAGACAGCATCTACAAACATCTATAAAGCTGTTCAATCACACGGAGGCTAGTCTACATTCATACATAGCCTTGTTAGTGGTGGAGTAAAGACTAGAGGACAGGGCTAGGCTATCAGCAGTGAACAATGGCTCGACTCTCAGAAGAAAAGTTCTGTGCTCCTTCTCATCTGATTTTTGAGAAAGTTTTTTGATGAGAATTATATTTTTTAAAAATATGTAAAGATTATTTATTAAAAGGGAAGAGCAATAAAAATTACTAACTACTGCAAGACACCAAAACAACCATCAATTATGTAAAAGAGGGCAGGCTAGGTGGTTCAGAAGTTAACAGAGCCTATTACTGAACATGAGAAACTGTGTGCAATCTACGGGACACAAGTTGTCCTCTGATCTCAATGAGTAGGGGTGGTTCTGATGCTAAGGTCCTCTTTCCCGATTGGTTCTTGATCCATTAATAAGGATGCCAGCTGTCAATGAGCTGGGCGGAATGGACTGGACTTCCAGGGCCCCACAGGCAATCTACAGATATGAGAGAGAGGAAAGGAGTTTTCACCATGCTTCAGAGGGAGAAAAGTCAACCACCTATGCAAGATCTTGGGAGAAGAGGCCATAGACTACTTCTCCAGGTGGGTGGTTGGGGTGCTAATCTGGGAATATTAAGAAGGACAAGCTACCTGCAGTAGATTGGAGGTGACCAGCAATTGAGTCAATAAGGCAAGTTGAAATTGAATAATGTGTATGTGTCTGTGTTTTTCATCTGCAAATCCAATATTCTCTAGGTGCGGGATGGTAGCATGGCTCATTTCCATAGCATTAAGGTGGGATAGCAGAAGCATATTTGCTTCATAATAAGCATACTCACTTATGTACACACACACACACACACACACACACACACACACACACTGGCAAGGAGGTAAATAAAATTTTATTTTAAAAATATCCAAAGACCTGTCATTTGCAAATGGTACTCATTCCTACCACTTAGAAGAAACTGTGCTTCTTATTGTTTTATTTTGTTTTTAATTGTTATTTATTTACTTTATATATCCATCACAGCTTCCCCTCCTTCTTCTCCTCATCTCTCCTTCTCACCTTACCCTCCTACCTCTCCTTTCCTTTTCGGAAAACTGGAGGCCTCCTATAGATATCAACCAGCCTTGCCATATCAAGTTGCATTATGACTAGGAACACTTATTGGAGTTAGGCATCTCAGTTATGGAAAGGGGTCCAAATGCAGGCAGTGTACTCGGGGACACCTCTGCTCCCACTTTAGGTTTCTCACGTGAAGACTCTGCTGCACAGCTGTGACATATGTCCAGAGTGTCTAGTCTCTTCTCATGCACGCTCTCTGGTTAGCAGTTACATCTCTCTGAGCCCCTGTGGCCCAGGTAAGTTGTTGTTGTATGCTTTCCTGTGGTGTCCTTAACCATTCTGACTCTTTCAATCTTTTCTGTCTGTCTTCTGTAGGTTCATCCATGTTCCACCTACTGTTTGGCTTTGGTACTCTGTATCAGTTTTTGTCAGTTGCTGAGTGTGACAGTGAAATTAGGCTCCTTTTCTGGCGCCTCAAGTCACTGCAGAACTAAGTTCATCCTCTCCCACTGAAGTCAGACAATGTGGCAGTTAGGGGAACAGTATCTGCAGGTAGGCAACAGAGCCCCCTTCTGCAGCTGTGGAGGGACCCACATGAAGACCAGGCATCTAGGGGCCTAGGTCCAACCCATGCTTGCTTTTATGTCCATGGTTCAGTGTCTTGGAGTCCCAAGAGTCTAGATTACTTGACTGTGTTGGTCTTCTTGTGGAGTCCCTGTCTCCTTCAGATACCTTAATCCTTCACCCAACTCTTCCATTACCTCAGAGTAAACAGCTGAAAAAAAGGTTTTCCAAGAAAACAGACACAAGAAATCAACTGGAGTTATCATTATAATATATAACAAAATAGACTTTCAGCCAAAAGTAATGAAAATAGATGAGGAAGAACACTGTATTTCCCATTCGAGGGATTAAGAGTCACACTATGTGACTACATGTGACCAATACACAGCTTTCCTTATCTGAAAATTATAAATTATATTCCATGCTGTATTGCTTTGCTGCTAGGTTTACTTGTACATATTTTACATATTTATGTGTCTATTGTTTCCTTGGTACATGGTTGACTTATTTGTGCTAGTAGGCCATATCCAATTATGTAGCTGTACTAATATTTTCACACAATTTCTTACCAATAAATATTTTTGTAATATATTTTTTCTAATATAGGTCACAACTTTTCATACTTCTTGATGTATATATGTTGAAATTTCTAATGACTGTACCATTATTCACATGTTCATAAAAGAAATGATACCCTAGGCTAAGCATACAAGTTCTGTTCTGAAGTGTTTTCGCAACAAGCATAAGAAAATGTTTTATAAATATGACACATAGCAGATTTCTGTTTTTCTAGTAAGGTGTGTGTAAAGTGAAGTATTATTTTGATTTTTTTAATTAATAATGTTGTAAAAAATTATTATGTTTGCTCATTGATCATCAAACAGGAGAGTACCCATCCATGTGCTTTCTCTATTTTATTAGAATTACCAGTTTTTAGCTCATAATGGTATAAAAGTGTCTATCACACACACACAATCATAAGTATATATGAAAATTCTACTCTAAGTGTACAGATAGTACATGTATCATGATATAATGTGCTCATGTTAATGGGAATTGATAAATTGATTCTGTCACTCACTCTATTACCTTTTCAATGTTGTCTTCTGATTTGTAAATGGCATTATCATTGACATAGCAAATACTTTATTTATGAATTTATTTGTGTATGGAGCCATATGCACACATGTGTAGGCATTCATGGAGGCAAGAAGAGGTCATAGGAACTCTTAGATTTGGGCTTAGTGGTGGGAGTGAGATATATGTGCAGATGAGATTGCTTGGAACTGAATTCTGATCTTTTACAAGAACAACACACACTCTTGTCCACTGAACCATCTCTCCCTCCTAATAAATCATAATTTATCACATCTTTTATTTATATCTTATGCTTTTTGAATTTTATTAAATAGTTTCCTATCATATAGAGAAATTTCTGTTAATGTTTTAAAGTTACAGAGTTTTGGTGTAATATATTTTGTCTCATCTACCTGGAATTGGCATCTTTTGGTATGCATCCATATGAGCAATTTCTCTAATACATTATTAATGATATTAATTAGTAACCTACCATATGCCTCCAATATCACTAATCTGATTGAATGTCTCATAGATTCCACCTGGAATAATCTATCATTTTACTTCATCTTTAACATGAACCTACATCTAGTAAACAGGCTATAAACACTATTTTGCCCCAAATTTGCTGATAATACTTGGACATCTTTGTAAAGTTCTAAGAATTAATATGACCCTAATACTTCATACGTTACTGGAAAGCATTCTTCGGAACCCAAGACAGAAGTTTGCCTGAGGTGGCCAATTATTTTTTTATTAGATGTTTTCTTTATTTACAATATCTCCTTTCCCAGGTTCCTCTCAAAAAACAAAACAAAACAAAAAAACAAAAAACAAAAAAACAAAAAAAAGAAAAAGAAAAGAAAAGAAAAAAAACTAAAACAAAGCCCTGTTTCCTCCCTCCTACCCCTGCTCACCACCCTACCCCCTCCTGCTTACTGGCCCTAGCATTCCCCTACACTGGGGCATAGAACCTTCACAGGGCCAAGGGCCTCTCCTCCCACTGATGACCAACTTGGCTGTCCTCTGCTATATATGCTGCTGGAGCCATTAGTCCTACCATGTGTACTCTTTGGTTGGTGGTTTAGTCCCTGGGAGCTCTGAGGGTACTAGTTAGTTCAAATTCTCCTGAGAGGCTCTGACAGTACCCGACTAATACAGAAGTAGAGGCTCACAGCCATCCATTGAACTGAGTACAGGGTCCCCACTGAAGGAGCTAGAAGAGAAAGGACCCAAGGAGCTGAAGGTTTTGCAGCCCCTTAGGACAAACAACAATATGAGGTGGCCAATTTTATGGCTGACTGACCACGCTCTGTTCCCTCAGAAGTGCCTCTAAACATCTACAATCTGAACACCCTTATCAATGATTACAGCTATTTGATGAGACTTCTTTTTATCTGAGACTATTTTAGTCCCTCTTTTGATAAGAGATTTGGTTATTTATCATTTTTCTCTCTTATAGGCAAAATTGCTTTCTGGTATTTTCCTTTTAGATACATTTTAATGCTATATTTCTTTTATGTTTTGTGTTGTAAGGTCAAGGATTAAGGCATGCATGAATCTAAATATATCAGGATCAACATATACAACTAAGAGGCTGAAGAGGTAGCAAAGGGTTTAGGTGTGCTTGTTCAGTATGTTGACCCCCTAGGGGCTCACATTCAAGTACCAAATCACAGGAATAAAAACCCAAACAGAGTATTTCCACTTACCAACTCCCAGTGTAGGCACATGCTTCAAAATATGTCACTGTCAGTGAAACAATATGAAGTCTGTGAGCTGACCTGTCCCCAGGATTAAGGCGATGTCTGTTTGAGACACTTGATTGTAGGGATTCCACCATGAGAGCACAGAAGGCTATAACTGTGTCGAAGCATGATACAATAACTGAAGTTCTTTGAGCCAGACACTCTTGTTTTAAGTTGTACAATCCAAAGGCCCCAAGGGTTCTATATGCCCACTGAAAGAGGTAGGGAATATATAGGCCTAAAATAGAAGAACATATTGGACAAGGAGTGGCATGCTAAATATGGACAACAATTAGACATGGGAAAAAACAAGAAGCGTTCATTATTTTCCATACCTCAAATTTGATAGTTTTGTATTGATATTGCACAGTCTGTATCTTGAAAAGCTAATGCTTTTCAATACAAGCTAATCCTTGTCTGAGTAGAGAAAACCAGATCATAGTCTTACACCTGTGAGTGCCAACATAAAGAGTTTAGCTTGACCAATCTTTGTTTATTTTACTTATCTCAAATGTCATCATTTAATATTTAGCATATTTTTCTCCATCACTTATTTTAGTTTGCTTTTTCATTTCACTTTCTTTGTACCTAGTATGTTATTGTTGCTCTACTTTCTTGAGATACTTAGCATATTAGCATATCAATTTTAATCTTTATTGGCACTATAATATTGTATATCTCAAAATTAATTTCATTGGCAATTAAATATGCTTCCCATGAATTTTAAACAATGAACTTAAATTAATTCAATTAGAGATGTTTTTAACTTCATTCTCATTTCTATGACATATGTACAACACATAAAAATATGTTCATTTCTAAATACATGAGGATTTTCAAATCTGTCATTGATTCCTAACTTAAGTAGGGTTACTAAATATAACTTAAAGCACTTACATTTAATTGAGACTGCTTCCTGATATTGGATATATGTGTTCTACTCTATGGAACTGAAAGAATGAATGGTCTGCATTTGGAGGACATGGAGTCAAAGGTACATTGTATCATGATGATGGTTGACTTTAACAGTCAAGTTTTCCAGTGTATCTGTGAAAGAAAAAAAATACTTAATAATTATTGGTTAGTCTTTTAACTTATTATACTCTTTTAACTTGTTAATTTTTACTTCAAAGTTTCTGAGGCTGTTTCATTGGGTGAATAAAATGTGAGCTTTCTTGGTGAACAAAACTCATAATAAAGAAGTCTTCTATCCTACCTGATTTGATCAGTATTCCATTGATGTGAAGAGACACTGTGACCATGGGGATTTGTTACATTGTCAGAGGTTTAGTCCATTGTTACCATGGTGTAAAGCATGGATGCACCAGCCAGAGATGGTGCAGGAAAATGAACTGAAAGCTCTATTTTCAAATCAGCAGGCATCAGAAAGAGAGAGACTCTAGAACTAGCTTGTGCTTTTGACACCCCAAAGCCTACCTCCAGTAACAGACATACCCCAACAAGGCCACCCAAAGTCCAACAAGGTCACAGCTCCTAATTCCTTTCAAGCAGTGTCATTCTCTAAAGTCTAAGCATGAGCCTATGGGGACCATTCCTAGTCAAACCATCACAGCACACGCTGATTTCTGTCTTGAGCTGACTTTTTTTTTTTTTTTTTTTTTTTT
>JADRCD010067308.1:0-13056 GCA_019843815.1 Montemys delectorum | reverse complement strand
GTGCTTTGAGCTTTAGTAAAGTTTCTTTTATGAATGTGGATGTCCTTACCTTTGGAGCATAGACGTTCAGAATTGAGAGTTCATATTGGAAGATTTTACCTTTGATGAGTATGAAGTATCTGTCCTTATCTTTTTTGATCACTTTAGAGTGAAAGTCCATTTTATTCAATATTAGAATGGCTATCCCAGCTTGTTTCTTGAGATCGTTTGCTTGGACAATTGTTTTCCAGTCTTTTATTCTGAGGTAGTGTCTGTCTTTGTCACTGAGGTGGGTTTCTTGTATGCAGCAAAATGTTGGGTCCTGTTTACATAACCCGTCTGTTAGTCTATGTGTTTTTATTGGGGGAATTGAGTCCATTGATATTAATAGATATTAAGGAAAAGTAATTGTTGCTTCCTGTTATTTTTGTTGTTAGAGTTGGAATTCTGATCATGTGACTATCTTCTTTTAGTTTTGTTGGAAGTTTACTTTCTTGCTTTTTCTAGGATGTTGTTTCCATCCTTGTGTTGAAGTTTTCCATTTATTATTCTTTGAAGGGATGGATTTGTGGAATCATTTTGTGTAGCACCTTGGTTTCTCCATCTGTGGTGACTGAGAGTTTTGCTGAGTATAGTAGCCTGGGCTGGCATATCTTTTCTCTTAGGGTCTGTATGACATTAGTCCAGGATCTTCTGGCTTTCATAGTGTCTGTTGAGAAGTCTGGTATAATTCTGATAGTTCTGCCTTCTGCCTTTATATTTTACTTGACCTTTTCCCCTTACTGCTTTTTTTTTTTTGAGACATGGTTTCTCTGTATAGCTCTGGCTGTCTGTAGACCAGGCTGGCCTCGAACTCAGAAATCCGCCTGTCTCTGCCTCCCAAGTGCTGGGATTAAAGCCGGCGCCACCACCACCCAGTGTCCCCTTACTGCTTTTAATATTCTTTTTGTTTGTTTGTTTTGTGCATTTGGTGTTTTGATTATTATGTGGCAGGAGGAATTTCCTTTCTGCTCCAGTCTATTTGGAGTTCTGTAGGCTTCTTGTATGTTCACGGGCATCTCTTTCTTTAGGTTAGGGAAGTTTTCTTCTATAATTTTGTTGAACATATTTACTGGTCCTTTAAGTTGGGAGTCTTCACTCTCTTCTATACCTATTATCCTTAGTCTTGATCTTCTCATTGTGTCCTGGATTTTCTGGATGTTTTGGGTTAGGATCTTTTTGCATTTTGCACTTTTTTTGACTGCTGTGGCAATGTTTTCTCTGGTATCTTCTGCACCTGATATTCTCTCTTCTATCTCTTGTATTCTGTTGGTGATGCTTGCATCTATGGCTCCTGGCTTCTTTCTTAGGTTTTCTATCTCCAGAATTGTCTTTCTTTGTGATTTCTTAATTGTTTTCATTTTTAGGTCCTGGATAGTTTTGCTCAATTCCTTCACCTGTTTGGTTGTGTTTTCCTGTAATTCTTTAAGAAATTATTTTGTGTGTGTGTGTGTGTGTGTGTGTGTGTATGTGTTTCCTCTTTACCAGCAATGGAGGAGTATTCCTCTTTCTTCACATCCTCACCAACATCTGCTTTAGGTGCTTTCACCTAAATTTTTGATCTTAGCCATTCTGACTGATGTGAGGTAGAATCTCAGGGTCGTTTTGATTTGCATTTTCCTGATTACTAAGGATGTTGAACATTTCTTTAAGTGCTTCTTAGCTATTTGAGACTCCTTGGTTGAGAATTCTCTATTTAGCTCTGTACTCTACTTTTTAAGAGGGTTATTTGGTTCTCTGGAGTCTAACTTCTTGAGTTCTTTGTATACATTGGATATTAGCCATCTATCAGATATAGGGTTGGTAAAGATCTTTTCCCAATCTGTTGGTTGCTGTTTTGTCCTATTGACACTGTCCTTTGCTTTACAGAAGCTTTTATTTTTTTAAAAAAAAATTTATTAGATATTTTTGTTATTTACATTTCAAATGTTTTTCCCTTTCCAGGTTTCCCCTTCAGAAACTTCCTATCCCATCTCCCATCCCACTGTCTCTTTGAGGGTGACCCCCACCCACCCACCCCCATCTTCCTGCCCTGGCATTTCTCTATACTGGAACATTGAACACCCTCAGGCTTAAGGGCTGCTCCTTCCACTAAAGTTCAACAAGGCCATCCTCTGCCACATATGTGGCCAGTGTCATGGGTCCCTTCATGTGTATTCTTTGGTTGGTAGTCCAGTCTCTGGGAGCTCAAGTGGGTCTGGCCTATTGACACTGTTGCTCTCTCCATGGGGCTGCAAACCCCCTCAGCTCCTTCAGTCCCTTCTCCAACTCCTTCATTGGGGACCCCCACGCTAAATCTAATGTTTCGCTGCAAGCATCCACCTCTGTATTTGTCAATCTCTGGCAGAGCCTCTCAGAAGACAGCCATATCAGGCTTCCTTCAGCAAGCATTTCTTAGCATCCACGATAGCATCTGGGTTTGGTGGCTGTATATAGGATGGATCTCCAGGTAGGGCAGTCTTTGTATGGCCTTTCCTACAGTATCTGCTCCACACTTTGTCTCCATATTTCCTCCTGTGAGTATTTTGTTCATCCTTCTAAGGAGTACCGAATTATCCACACTTTGGTTTTCCTTTTTACGGGGCTTCACATGGTCTGTGAATTATATTTTGGGTATTCCGAACATTTGGGCTAATATTCACTTATCAGTGAGTGCATACCATGTGTGTTCTTTTGTGACTGAGTTACCTCACTCAGGATAATATTTTCAAGTTCCATCCATTTCCCTGTAAATTTCATGAACTCATTGTTTTTAATAGCTGAATAGTATGCCATGTGTAAATGTACCACATTTTCTGTATCCATTCCTCTGTTGAGAGGCATCTGGGTTGTTTCCAGTTTCTGGCTATTATAAATATGGCTGCTATGAGCATAGTGGAGCATATGTTCCTATTTTATGTTGGAGCATCTTTTGGGTATATGCCCAGGAGTGGTATAGCTGGGTCCTCAGGTAGTACTATGTCCAGTTTTCTGAGAAACCACCAGACTGATTTCCAGAGTGGTTGTACCAGCTTGCAATCCCACCCAAAATGAAGGAGTATTTCTCTTTTTCTACATCCTCACCAGTATCTACTGTCACCTGAGTTTTTGAGCTTTGCTATTCTCACTGTTGTGAGGTGGAATCTCAGAGTTGGTGAGGTTGTTTTGATTTGCATTTCCCTGATGACTAAGGGTGTTGAACATTTCTTTAGGTGCTTCTTGGCCATTTGGTGTTCCTCAATTGAGAATTCTTTGTTTAGCTCTGTACTCCATTTTTAATAGGCTTATTTGGTTCTCTGGAGTCAAACGTCTTAAGTTCTTTGTATATATTGGATATTAGCCCTCTATCAGATATAGGATTGGTAAAGAACTTTTCCCAATCTGTTGGTTGCTGTTTTGTCCTATTAACAGTGTCCTTTGACTTATAGAAGCTTTATAATTTTATGAGGTCCCATTTGTCAATTGTTGATCTTAAACCATAAGCCATTTGTGTTTTGTTCAGGAAGTTTTCCCCTGTCCCAAGTATTTGAGGCTCTTCCCTACTTTCTCTTCTATTAAAGGATGATGTGGGAGGGAGAGAGGAGGGGAGGAAATAAGGATGGCAGTATCAGGAACTGGAGATATCAGAGAGGTACAGAGGGTCAAGAAACCAAACTAAAATATGTAGCAGTAAGAGATGAGGTACTGGGGATAGCCACCTGAGGGTCCCAGACACCAGGGAAAGGTGAGACTCCCAGGACACAATGGGGATGACTTTAGCTGAAGTGCACAGAGAAGGGGGAGATAGAACCTGTTGAGACCACCTCCAGTAGATAGGCATGGCCCCTGGTCGAATGATGGGGCCACCCACCTATCTCAAAGTTTTTAACCCAGAAATGTTCCTGTCCAAAGGAAGAACAGGGATAAAAATGGAATGGAGATTAAAGGACGGATCAACAGGGGAGTGCCCCACCTCAGGATCCATCCTGTCTGCAGACACCAATCCCAACACTGTTGCCAAGGTCAAGAGGCGCTTGCTGGCAGGAACCTGGTGTGGTAGTTCCTTAGGAGGTCAGGCCAGCAAGTGACCAATGGAGATGATGATGCTTGGATCCAACCATCAGACTAAGCACAGGGAACCTGGTTGGAGAGCTGATGGAAGGACTGGAAGAGCAGAAGGGGATTGCAACCCCACTGGAAAAACAACATAGGCTGGCCTGACCACTCAGTTTTTTCAAGAGTCTAGAGCACAAACCAAAGAATGTACCTGGAAGGATCCATGGCTCAAGATACATAAGTAGCAAAGGATGGCCTTGCCTGACAGCAGTGTGAGGGGAGGCCCTTGGTCCTGGGGAAGTTTGATGCCCACAGTAGGGGGATGCTGGAGCAGTAGGGTGGGAGAGTGTGAGTGGGTGGGGGAGAACTTTCATACAGGCAAAAAGTGGGTTGGAGGGTGGATGTGGAATGTGGGGTTTATTGAAGGGGTAACCAGGAAGTGAGATATCATTTGAGATGTAAACTAATGGAATGATTAATAAAAATAAAAATAATTTAAGCTGAACAAGCCATGAGTAATAAGCCTGTAAGCAACACCCCTCCATGGTTTCTACATCAACTATTGCCTCTCTGGGTTCTTGTCTGGTTTGAGTTTCTGCCCTGACTTTCTTTCAATGATAAATAGTTCTGTGGACGTGTAAGCCCAATAAACCCTTTCCTCCCCAATATGTGTTTTTGGTTATGGTTTCTCCTCACAGCAATAGAAACCCTAACTAAGACAACTATATAACCCTTGAAATCACCCCAGGTGAACTTAACCTGTCTCTCTGAAGCTAGTCCCTGTGAATTGTTATTACCATATATACTCACAGGGTTTCCAACCCCCTGCTCTTCATGGACCAATATAGATCAACAAAACTGGGAGCAGGAAGAGTCACATAGTGTCAGAGGTTTAGTCCATTATTTGGCATGGTGGCACACAGGCAGACATGATGCTGAAGAAGTGGAGATTTTTACATCTGAATCCACATGCAGCAGGATGAGGAACCTCTGGGCCTGGCTTGGGCTCTTGAAACCACAAAGCTCATTCTCAGTGACACACTTCCTGTAAGTCCACATCACCTTATCCTTTCAAATAGTGCCACTCCTTAGTGATCAAACATTCAAATCTATGAGCCTATAAGGGCATTCTCAGTCAATTCACACACACACACACACACACACACACACACACACACACGCACACACACATATATATACATACATATATAATGGGTGATCAAATTATAGATGGATAGATACATGTCAGAACATGATGTGAAAAACCCCAGTGTCATAACATTCATCTCACCTCAAAAACAAGGTTCTCTGCCAAAAGTTGAGCATGATTCAGAGATACACATTAATATTTAGAAGGCATTATGAAAGCATGACCATTGAATAAAACAATATCAGGGTAATGGGTAAAGTAAATAAATCAAAGCAGTTCAAAGACTACATATTAATTCTTCCTGTGATCTTTCCTACTTTTTAAATATGTATGCATGTGTGGTTTGAGTATATATGTATGTATGTCCACATGTGCATTTGTATATAGGTGCGCAGGTGTGCAGGGAGGTTCCTTTCAACTTTAAGAAATGATTTGTGATCTAAGCTCTTCAACATTACTTTGTATCTTAGGATTTCTATTGCTTTTGTGAACTCCATGGCCAAAAACACCTTGGGGAGAAAAGGGTGTATTTCATCTGACAGTTTGTAGTATACCACCAGGGGAAGTCAAGGCAGAGACTTGGAGGTAGAAACTGACACAGAGGCCATGGAGGGGTACTGCTTATTGTCTGGCTCCTCATGGTTTACCCAGTAGTGTTTTCCACAGTGAGTTGGACCTGCCCTCACATTTGACTATCAATCAAGAAATGCCCAATGGTTGAACCTGGTGGAGGCATTTTCTTGAGTGTCTCCTTTCCCAAATGACTATGGCTTGTGTCAAGTTGACAAACTACCAGCACATTAAGCTTTTAATGTTCACTTTAAACAACCAATATAATAATTTACCTTCCTTTCTAAAGGCAAAATTGCAATATTGGAGTCTGTAACATGTAGGAATGATGAGACTCTTTGGTGTATGTTGTGCGTGCGTGTGTGTGTGTGTGTGTGTGTGTGTGTGTTTGCATGTGTTTGTGGATGCATGTATGTGCATGTGAATGTTGAAGGCCACAGGATGATGTCAGGTGCCACCCTTCATGCACATCTGCCTTATTTGAATTTATTATTATTTTTATTTTATGTGCATTGGTCTTTTGTCTGCATGTTTGTCCACATACATGTCATTTCCCTGGAAACTGGGGTTACAGACAGCTGTGAGCTGCCGTGTGGGTGTTAGGAAGCAACCCAGGCCCTCTGGAAGAGCATCTCGTATTCTTGACCACTGAGCTGTCTGTCATGTCCCATGTTTTATTTTTTGAGATGGTCTCTTACTGGCCTGTGATATTTCAGGTAGTGTAGGCTAAGTCCTGGTGACATTGGAGAAATTACAGGCATGAGCCACCACACCTGGCTTTTCATGTTGATTTGAGGAATTGAACACATATTTAAAACTTATGCTTAGATGGCAAACACTTTAACAACTAAGCTTTACCCATGCTCCTCAAATTATTATTAATAAGAATTATCTGATATTATTAACCCATACTTGCATTTGATTTTTTATGTGTGTTTCTCTGTCTCTCTGTCTCTGTCTCTCTCTCTGTCTCTCTGTCTCTGTCTCTGTCTCTGTCTCTGTCTCTGTCTCTCTCTCTCTCTCTCTCTCTCTCTCTCTCTCTCTCTGTGTGTGTGTGTAATCTGTATGCAGTGCTCAAGGAGTCCTGGAGAGGATATGTTAGGTCCCCTGGAGCTGCACTTGTGAGCTGCCTGATGTAGGTGGTAAGAACTGAACTCAGGTCCTTTGGAAGAGCAGTAAGCACTGTTAACCTCTGAGCCACCCCTCCAACCCTCCTCTCCTTTTTAAAAAGTCAAATAGATATTTATGTGCATTGCACTTTAGCTTCCTTTCTTTAAAGACATGTATGCAAGTGAAATAAATTTATTGAAACATTCAAAGACACACATTTCTAACACCGATTAGAACATGGAAAAGAATGAAAGAGAAAGTATGGAGATAGGAATTGTAATTTGCAGTAAATAGGAAGATATGATGTGAGAGAAAAGATTGCTTCATCTTCATATTGATGTTTCAGGTCTGGGAAGAATATGCTGGAAAATTCCTGATGTCATCTGTAATGTTGGAACAGAATTTTTTCATATATTTAGGATAGTAATACATGATATTTGATAAGAGTGGAAAATAAAACAAATATAAGCCACTAAAGAGGCAAACAATGATAAGATGTATCATGCAAAAAATATTTTACAGGATTTTTTATGCTTGGGAATATACATGAACTTTGTATGGATATGGAAAATTTTGATATGACAAATGATCTTATATCAAGACCTAAATTAGTACTTTTTAGAACTTACATGCTTATTTGAGGATGTAGTTTCTATGAATCTAAACTAAAATTATATATTTTTTTGTTTCAAGGTATTTTCACATTGGAGTTTATCAAGCCCCCTGTATCCTATATCCAGAGCCTTACTTGAGGTCCCAGATAGGGGAATCTCAGAGGAAGACTAGGGGTAGAACTTGTTGCCCTCAATACCAGCCCCATAGAGGAGAACGCCATCTCAACACTAGTAAGAATTAGTCCCCTTCTGGATATTGTCAATGTCTCCACCAAAAGAAGGAAAATGACCTAACATTAAAATGTGTAAGTCCATACATGGACAGAATTGGAAAAGTGGACGTCAAGATACAGAGAAAAGAACCTGGGTCCTTCCCTGTTACCGCACAAAAAACTCAACTCTAAATGGATCAAAGACTGTGCCATAAGACATGGTACCCTGAAGCTGATAGAAGAGGAAGCAGGGAGTGTGTGTTGACCATAGACACAGGTATAGATTCTCTGAATAGGATTCTTTCAGCAAGAAAGTAAGAGAAACACTGGTCAGTTATCGTAGGATTAAAAACTACAGCAAAGGAAGCTGTCAATTAAATGAACATATCTCAGGGAATGGAGATCTTTGCCAGCTACACATGTGATGGAGGATTAGTATCTACATTATACAAAGAACTTAGAACAAAATAAAATAAAACAAAACTATAAATATCAAATAAATAAACCCTGAAATTAGAAAAAGATTTCCCATGTGACTCAGTTATACCATTTCTACAAATGTACCCAAGGGGTTTATATCCTGTTACAGAGACCCTTGAATACCCATGCTCATTACGGTTAAGTTCATAATAGCTAAGAAATTAAGTTGACCTAACTGTTCTTCAACTAATGAATGGATAAGGAAAATGTAACATGTAAGATGGAATACTACTCAGTCATGGAGAAGAATGAAATATAAAATTTTCAAGTAAATAGAAGGAACTGGAAATTATTATACTTAATAAGGTCACCTAGGCTCAGAAAGAGGAACTCTGCACATTTTATCTCACATGTGGATCTTACATTTGAATCTTTTATTTTGTATGCATAATATGTAGTATGTGAGGAACTCAGGTAATTAGAAACTGATTTGAATTGGGTCCAATAAGGGAGTGGGTCTATCAAGTGGAATTCCATTAGAATGAAGTATAAAGAAGAATACTGGGAGCAGGAAGGCTCAATCATAGAGTTGGATATGGAGTGGGGATATCAGGCTGTGGTGAAAGTTTAAGCAGAATGAAGGGTTATCAAAAACTCATATGGAAACCTATGATTGTGTGATTAAAATATAATTTTACTTGGGCACTGGTGACAGGGAAGATAAGAGGGGGAGAGCTGTGGGTTAGAAGATCAGGTGTGGATGTGGTTGTGCATAGGGAAGAACAGGGGTAGGGACAGATCAACTAAAACTGAAGGTATATAAAGTCTTACAGAAATCCACTAGTTCAAAATATAGTACTAAAAAAGTTTCAGCAAAGGATCCCTGCAATGGTACAATGTAATGGAAGACATGGTTTATTCAGTGAAAATCTAATTTTTAGTCATGGCGGTACCACCATACTATTTGTTAGTGGAGGGAGGCTTTGGAATCCCAAAAATAACTTTGCTATTGCTATATCTCTTGGCTGTCCACCATAACTAAATGGTAGGACACTATTGCTGACAACACCACATGCTGTGACTGCAGGGCATCAAGAAATCAATTTCAAATGGAAACTCTTCCACAGTGCTTAGATGTACTTAATAAGCTGTGTATGTGGGATAAGATATCAGTGATGTCACCATGCTGCCCCAACACACTATAAAAGCAGCCTTGTGTCCAAGGGTGCAATAAAGGCTGTACTGGGGAACCAACCACTCTGATTAAGTTTGATGCTAGCTCCATGGAAGGTATCTCACATCTAGGAAGAACAGGGGTAGAGTTAGGTTCCTATTGTAATTCTAGTCAAAAGCCCATGACAATGGAGCTTATGGAGCCTATGGAGGAGACCAACGGTGATGATAAAACTGTCATGTTTCCAAGCCACTGTCTTAAAAATACTCATAGATGTATGCTGCTCTTAACTTTGGTCAAATCAACTTTTTACCTTTTTGTTTGTTTAGATAGAGACTATGTACCTTGCTGTTGTGAAACTCAGTATATAGATCAGGCTGGCCAGATACAGAGATTCGTCTACCTCTGCCTCCCAACTTTTGGAAAGAAGGGTGTGTGCCTCCATGTCTGGCTTTTGATCAACTTTTTGCAGTGGGGAGTGGTTCATGCAGAAATTTGTAGCTGGTCAGAGGACTGAGGAAGAGTGACTGTGGATGCTCAGGCATTGATTGCCAGCTGGGTGAAGGGTAGAGCCATAAAAATCTGTTTTCTGAACATGACAGACCTGTTACAATCATGAACTCACAGCAACTCTGGTGGTCTGCACAAGACCCTGGCCAGATCAAGCCAGTTAATATTCTAGAATGGAGATGAGAGGGACTTAGGATCATCCACCACTAACCAAAGAGCTATTGCCAGTTGATAGTTTCTGGGAGAGGGAGGGTCCGTTCTTTTCTTTTTTCTTCTTTCTGCCTCTCTGTCTGTCTGTCTGTCTGTCTGTCTGTCTGTCTGTCTGTGTCTCTTTTTCTTTCTTTCCTTCCTTCCTTCCTTCCTTCCTTCCTTCCTTCCTTCCTTTTCTGTCTTTAAAAAAAACTTTTCCTTTTGGTTTTATGAGACAGGGTTTCTCTATGTACCCTTGCTGCTCTGGAACTCACTCTGTAGACTAGGCTGATCTAGAACTCAGAGATATGCTTGCTTCTGCCTCTTGAGTACTGGGATTAAATGCATGTGCCACCAGCTCCCTGTAGTCCATTTTTTCTATGGCCGTGGCTCGTGGTATATTACAATGTTCATGCTTCCAGGAATTGACACACTGTATTCATAAATAGCACCAATTGGATTAATTGAGGTGATAATAATAATAATGATGATGATGATGATAATAATGATAATTAATGATTAATTAAAAAACATGAAGTATAGAGGGAGATGTGTTGCTGGGTCTCTAGGATGAGGTGTGTGGGAGTAGGTAAGATCAAGATATGTTATATACATATATGAAAAGATTAAAGAACAAATAAAATATTATTTTACAAATTGAATTAAAATCAAACTTCAAGATATAAAATGAACGTTCTTTGACTCACCTAATCCTGATCTTGTTGAGTCACTAAGAACTGATCTTGTTTGGACAGTTGTCTAAAGGAGAGTAAATATGGAAAAATGATATTATTTTTAATATAATAATAATAATTTAAAGTAATATATTATTTTAAAACAATAGTATTATTTTAAAGTAATACAGTACTTCAACATAATATTAATAAAAATAGTACTACACATGAACAGTTTTCATAAAAATGCAGATAAAAAGCTAGGCTTTGAATAGAGTATCTGAACAGAGGATCCTAAGAACTGAGTTTCATTTCCGGTAGATTTTGTTTGTGTGTATCTATCTGCATGGTTCATTGGTGTGTCTATATTCATGTGAATGACATGTGTATGCCCATCCATGCATAGGTAAGAGGGTGACTTTTTAATATCTTCTTTGTTCATTCTACACATTGTTAGTTTTGAGACATGATCTTTCATATAGATCTATTACTAGAAAGCTCCTCTTGTCCCCTCCCCTTCCTAGCTCTGTTATTCTTGGCTTTCTAAATGGGTGCTGGGATCCAAACTTGGGTCTTCATGCTTGTGTGCACTTGCGTTCCCCACTGAGCCATCTTCCCAACACCCTCGATAATCAAAAAAACCATTTACTATAAAAATGTAAAATAAGAAGTTACACACACAGATGGCTACTATACCTGTGTCCATGACACGCTGTATATTCTCGTCCTCAATGCCCATTTCTTCCACGAAGTTCATGTACTTTGTCATCTCATCCTTAGTCAGTTGATTGCCTTTTGCTACGTTACATGGTACATAGGCAAGATGTCATAACATTAGTACCTGGTACACTAATAAAATATTCTCTATTGCTTAGGCTCCTAAAAAGTGCCAAAGCATAACATTGGCCCCCTTTCTCCAACAGATTGACAGTGCAAAATTACATCATTTTCCTGAGAAATCAAAGGAGTAGGTGGACCCCAGGATGTAACATACTATCTCTCGTGTTTTGTAACATTGACAATTTTATGAATGTCTCAATTTCCTTGCTCAATATTCTGACAAAATGCATTGACAAAAACAATTTATAGTAGAAACAGGTATATTTTCCCCATTAGAGCACATTTGATTGGAGAAATTTCAGCAGGAGAAGTTTAGGGGGCAGATACACCATGTCCATAGTGAGGAACAGAGATCTAAGAATGTATACATATGTGTGCTTGCATTTATCCAGCTTTCCCAGTCTGATACAGGTCAGGATGATCTGTCCAGAAAATGCTACTGAACACAGTGGTCAGAGCCCCCGTTTGTAATCATCATTCAGTATATTCCCAGAGACAGGCACGCAGGTCAGTTTCATGAGAGAAATTTCACCCTAAGAACTTTGTCAGAGGATTCTGACTTGTGTCTGTTGGTAGTTGAAGCTTACAACAAATCCTCTTGCTATGAAACAGTGTCACCCACATTGGGTGGAGACTTCTTATGTTAATTATCATTAGAGACACATCCACAGGTCAGTCTGCTGTGGGAAATTCCCTACTGAGATCCTTCCCACAGCATTCTGGGTTGTGCCAACTTGATCTTCAAGGCTAACCACCACAGCTTCAGTGATTTATCAACATGACAAACAGAATCAGATGCACGAACACACTGTGACCTTTGGGTACAGAGATATGCATACATTCATATCCTTGAACCACACACTCAGATGACAAATTCCATGTGTGACACTCACCCAAAATTCCAGCCACTCTTGTGACTTCGTTTCTTCTGTTCTTGTTAAAATAATGAAACAGCAATATCTTCTCATTCACCATCTTTAACATGAATGCTGTGCTCCCTTCATCTGAGATAGATAAGAAATTTGTATAACTACATATAAAGTCAACAAAATGATTGTTCAGGCTCATTCTATCTGCACAGTTATGAGTGTATATATGGAGTATACTGTCTCTGACACACAATATTCTGCTCCATGTGTTGAAACTAGTCAAGACAAACAGAGAATTATAAAGCAAGTTTATAATTCTGTTGTAAGATATAAAATATATCTAATATCCTACAGCTACCTACAAATATGTAGCACCTATATTGATTTGGGATAGCAATGTTCCTGATACCAAGACGTGTGAGTACATAGAAGGTGGCATACAGCAATCCTCTTACTTGCTGAGAATAGCTGTATGATTATATGTATACACACATTGTATATACATTTCATTAATCCTATTAAATTTAATGGTGGAACTGTTTTACATATATATTGAGGAAAGATGATATATATATATATGATGTGTTTGTGTGTGTGTATGTATATAGGCATTTTCATGGATCCTACTACATTTAAGAGTAGAAGTATCTACACAGGTATACACATATTGAGGAAAGCTCTCTCTCTCTCTC
>JADRCD010067306.1:0-11299 GCA_019843815.1 Montemys delectorum | reverse complement strand
GCATTCAAAACATAAACATGTCCAGATCATTTGCACTACATTCATAAGGTATATTTACTAATCCAGTAGAGTCCAACCAAAATTATTGTTTTCATATAGACAGCCATATGCTATCTGCTTTATATTCATTAATTTAATAAAAATTTGCAGCATCCTTTAGTGCTAAAGATGACCATTTTGAAAAAAGAAGAAACTAGAGTGAGGGGTGGTACAGTAACCTGCCCAGTAAACTGTGCAGTGTCACTAGATCCAAAGTCAATGTCATCACAAAACATAGACATCACCACTTGTAACAGATCACCCACATTCCTGCACATACAGATTGCTAATTAAGACTTTACTTTTCCCAGACACTTATTCTGCATGCAGCAATCCCAGGCTGTCACTCATGGATGACTTTGACTCACCAAAGGGTCAATGGTTCATTGTAGCATAAGCTTCTTAATTTCATTTCTCAAGCAAGAAAATAGTAGACAAAGGGACAAGAGAAACTAATTGTGTGGGATGTCAGACGTGGCTCCTGACAGAATGGCAGGGGAAGCCAGGATTTAACAGAAAGAATTTCTTTAGTAAAAGTTCACCTATCAGGTTCACCAGTTATAATGCTGAGTGCGGGAAGGGAGATAGAAAGAATGATATTATACTCACATCTTCATACTCCATGGTCATTGCCTAGCATGCTAATGACTGATAAACCATACCTTTAAAACATAAAACATGGACTGGAAAGATGGCTCAGATATGAAACATTTTGTATCACCAATATGAGACCCCGATTCAGGACAATAAGAGACCCTGTCTCATACAAAGGGTTAGAATGTGCTTGAACACAAACACTAACAGTTGTCCTCTAAGAACTGTTGTCCTCTGTCAGAGGACATCCCACACAATTAATGAATATAAAGCAGATAGCATATGGCTGTACTTGTTTTGACTCATAAGACAAAACTTCATTATCTAAAGCTTTTTTTGCAATTCTTCCTTAAGACATCAAATGTGCTATGTGTAGAGTCCATTCTTGTTTTCTTTGTCAGTCACAAGTAGGGCACATTTCTTTCCTGTTGGAGAGAAATGAAATTCCATGAGCATTTTCAAGTTTCACCATCATGCCTATTGAGATTCCCCTGCTCTCTCTGACTTGAAAAGCCTGTGGACTTGATTGATTTTAGGACTGTCTCTGTCCATGTTTGTGTTTCTTTCTTCCTAAGATCTTCTGATGCTCATATTATCTGAGTCTCATGTGCCCTGGGGTACACCAAAAATGAAGTGTGGGAACCTCTGCCACCAGTGGAGACATTTCATATAGCCAGACTTGCTTAGAACTTCTCATGCTACTGTTTGAGACTTTGGCATAGGTGTGCCCTAAAAGTAAGACATTCTGATGGCAAGTTATTATTTAATTCCTTTATATTGACTTAACTCTGAATTAGTGGTTTTCAAGCAGGGGTCACTTTAGCCCTCGGGGAACCTTTGGTGTGTCTGAGGAGCATCGTTGATTTACTCACCTGGAAGAAGAGGGAGCTAGGGTTGTCGCTGAGCTGGTAGAGTGTTTGCCTGGCATGTAGGGAGTCACAGGTTCAATCTCTAGCACTTTATAAAACCAAGCTCAACAGAGCAAACCTGTAATTCTGTTACCAAGAGGAGGGAACCACCAGTATCAGGAGTTCAAAGTGCTCCTCAGCTACACCATGAGTTCCAAGCTACAGGAGACAGGCAGTGTCTCCAAGAACAAAACAAAACTAACAATTGGACCAAAAATATTCCTGTTGTAGCATCCATTAGATGCTACTAGCGTTTTACAATGCCTTAGGAATGTTTTGCAACAACGAATTATGCATCCCAAAGCATCAATAATGCAGAAGTTGAGAAAACGGCTTTGATCTCACTCATGCTCCTACTGCCTACATGGAGCCATGAAGAAATGAGTCCTGACAGCTGTATATAGACAGAAAAGAAAAGCAAGAGAAAGGTTATTGGTCCTTCAGACTAGGTTCATTGGGAGGAGGATAGAAGTACACCGCAGAGCAGACAATACAATGCGTGCCTCCCGCTCAGTGTTTTTAATTACAAAATTTTAACAAAGCAGGAAGTAGATTTGAATAGCTAAGGAAAACCACAACATGTGGTTTTCAAGTGGGGAGTCAAAGCTGGTAGAGCTAGCTAGGCCAAGAATCCACACACAGGCAGATCATAAGCCTCACTGGAGAGCCTACTATTACTCCGCTAAATGGACACAGTAATAAACTATCCCCTAAGTTCATATCCCTGTGCCCATAAATGACTGCATCTCTCAGCCCTCATCATAGAAGCTTTTTCTTGCAGTAGATGGTGATATGGAGAGACCCACAACTAGCAAATACACAGAGAATAAGAGACTCTAGAGGGCTCAACTTTAAAATGTATTGTTTATCTCACACCCCTTCCACCAAGTTTGAGCCACCATCCAGGAAGGGTAGTGTAACTATTACAAGTGCTATTGGGGGTGGACAGCTGCAGCCAAACAAGCCCATTGCACATGCTTGTGATGGTCTTTGAAAGGCCACCGTGCACATGCAGGCTCTGTGGGTTTCAAAGTAGAGTACATAGAGTGGAAAGGGGAAAGTGCTAGGGGAGTATGGATGAATTAGAGGGGGCAAATGTATGAAATCCTTAAAGAAACAAAGGAAAAGGTAGAGAGTCGTGCAGGAGCCACATTTTGATCTATGGCCTCCACAAGGAAAGAAGGAAGGAAGGAAGGAAAAAAGGAAGGAAGGAAGGAAGGAAGGAAAAAAGGAAGGAAGGAAGGAAGGAAGGAAAAAAGGAAGGAAGGAAGGAAGGAAGGAAGGAAGATAAAGAGGGAAGGAGGCAAAGAATATGGAAAAGAAAAAAGAAAACCAGGGAAGACCTGAAAAGAGAAAGGGAAAATGGGTGAAAACATGGGAAGAGCTTAGCTTTAGACAAGTTAGCTCTTACTTGGGCAAAAACTAATTCATAAATCCGGTAGTTCTCAGAATCAGAAGACACTCAGCTAACCACATCCAGCTTGGTTATAACTGAGCGTCTCCTTATTTGGGCCGGTGCTTGGGTGAAGCTGTCTTCCTTGAGCTGATGTCCATTTGTTACTTAAGCATCCATTTTGCTGCTAGCTATCCTTAGTTTATTTGCATAATGCCAGGCTGCAGTTTGTTCTATAGGAACTAATTGTGAAGGGCGGCCTCAGAAAAGTGGCTTCCTGCTCATTTTCTTTAGCTAAACTTGCCCCCCATCTCCTCATCCCACAATCCTTGCTATCTTAATTTTCTACGAAGTTAATGTGATGTGAATGCCCCATTCCCTCAGCCCTGTCAAGGGTTCTCAGGTGATCCAGCAATGTTTTCCTGTAGTCACATGGTTTTGAAATGTAACACAGTACATTTCAACTACAACTGGTTAAAGTGACTGGCGCTTTCCACTCTCCACTCAGGCCATTTGCAGATGGCCGTGCAGCAAGCACAAGTGAATGGAACATCTGGCCAAGGCTACATGGAGCGAAACAATTGATGAGCGCTGGAGGACATTTCTGTGATTTATAACCACTTCCCTGTGTGGTTTATTTTGATCCGTCATGGTACAGGGATATCTTTAACAAATATTCCAGATGTCCTCTGTGTCGTGACTTTGGTTACATAGCATGAGACTGAATGATAACATAGACATCTGTCATGATGTCAAACATGAGTGGTGGGCTGGGAAGGGGCTTACCATGGTTATGGACAACATAAAGTTAACTCATAAAAATACACCATGTGTTTTTCTAGAATTAAAAAATATATGTATTCATTTTTATTCTATGTACATGTATAGTTTGCCTGTGAAGTGATGTGAGTGCAGTACCCACAGAGACCAGAAGAGGACGTCATATCCCCAATGATTGGAGTTACAGGTGGATCTGGGACTTGAATCTGGATAATCTGCCAGTACTCTTTTTTGTAGCTCTGGCCCTGGAACTCACCCTGTAGACTAGGCTGGCCTCGAACTCAGAAAACCTCCTGCCTCTGCCTCCCAAGTGCTGGGATTAAAGGTGTGCGCCACCACTGCCTGGCACCAGTACTCTTAAGAGCAAAGTCCATGAGCATGGGAGATTGTTCCATCTTCTGAGATCTTCTTCAGTTTCTCTCTTTAGAGACTTGAAGTTCTTATCATATAGATCTTTCACTTTCGTGGTTAGAGTCATACCAAGGTATGTAATATTATTTGTGGCTATTGTGAAGAGCTTCATTTCCCTAATTTCTTTCTCAGCCTGTTTATCCTTTGAGTAGAGGAGGGCTACAGATTTATTTGAGTTAATTTTATATCCAGCTACTTTGCTGATGTTGTTTATCACCTTTAGGAGTTCTCTGGTGGAATTTTTGGGGTCACTTAATTATACTATCATATCATCTGCAAATAGTGATATCTTGATTTCTTCCTTTCCAATTTGTACCCCTTTGATCTTCATTTGTTCTCTAATTGCCTTCGCTAGAACTTCAAGTGCTATCTTGAAAAGATAGGGAGAGAGTGGACAGCCTTGTCTAGTTCTTGATTTTAGTGGGATTGCTTCAAGTTTCTCTCTATTCAGTTTGATGTCAGCTACTGGTTTGCTGTATATTGCTTTTACTATGTTTAGGTATGGGCCTTGAATTCCTGATCTTTCCAACATGAAGCGATGTTGAATTTTGTCAACTGCTTTTCCAGCATCTAATGAAATTATCATGTGATTATTTTCCTTGAGTTTATTTGTAGTGGATTACATTGATGGTTTTTGTATATTGAACCATCCCTGAATCCCTGGGATGAAGCCTATCTGATCATGGTGAATGATTGTTTTGATGTGTTCTTGGATCCCATTGGCAAGAAATAACCCTGAGATACCACCTCACTCCAATCAGAATGGCTAAGATCAAAAACACAGGTGACAGGAGATGGTGGTGACGATGTGGACAAGAGGAAGACTCCTCCATTGCTGGTGGGAATGCAAGCTGGTACAACCCCTCTGGAAATCAGTTGGTTGGTTCCTCAGGAAATTGGATATAGTACTACCTGAGGACCCAGCTACACCACTCCTGGGCATATACCCAGAAGATGCTCCAACATGTAATAAGGACACATGTTCCACTATTTTCATAACAGCCTTATTTATAATAGCCAGAAGCTGGAAAGAACCCAGATGTCCTTCAACAGATGAATGGATACAGAAAATGTGGTACATTTGCACAATGGAGTACAACTCAGCTACTAAAAATGATGAATTCATGAAATTCTTAGGCAAATGGATAGAACTAGAAAATATCATCCTGAGTGAGGTAACCCAATCACAGAAAATACATGGTATACACTCACTGATAAGTGGATATTAGCCCAAAAGCTCCAAATAACCAGGATACAATTCACAGACCACATGAAGCTCAGTAAGAAGAAAGACCAAAGTATGGGTGCTTCAATCCTCCATAGAAGGAGAACAAAATACTCACAGGAGCAGATATGGAGATAAAGTGTAGAGCAGAGACTGAAGGAAAGACCACCCAGAGACTGTCCCACCTGGGGATTCATCCCCTATACTGCTACCAAACCCAGACACTATTTTGGATGTCAAGAAGGGCCTGCTGAAAGGAACCTGATATAGTTGCCTCCTGAGAGGCCTTGACAGAGCCTTAGAAATACAGAGGTGGGTTTTAGCAGCCAATCATTGGACTAAATGCCAGTTCCCTAATAGAGGACTTAGAGAAGGGACTGAAGGAGTTGAAGGGGTTGGCAACCCTATGCGAAGAACAACAATATCAACCAACCAGACCCCCCATAACTCCCAGGGACTAAGCCATCAACAAAGGAGTACACATGGCTCCAGCTGCATATGTAGCAGAGGACGCCCTTGTCATGTACTAATGGAAGGAGAGGTCCTTGGTCCTATGAAGGTTCAATAGATCCTCTAGTGTAGGGGAATCCAGGGTGGGGAGGTGGGAATGGGAGGGTGGGTGTAAGAAGACCCTTTTAGAAACAGGGGGAGGGAGGATAGGGAGTTTCTGGGAAGGAAACTGGGAAAGGGGATAACATTTGAAATGTAAATAAAGAAAATATCCAATTAAAAAAAAGAGCAAAGTCATCTTGCAGCCCCCTTTTCTAAAATTCTTAAATTCCACAGCATCATTTGTCTAATGGTCTCTATATCAAGGAAATATTTACAATCTTAATTTAGGTGGCAATTTTATCATGTACTTCTCCCCACCTCCAGTTTGTGTGTTTGTTTGTTATTTTGTGTGGCTTACTTGGACTAGGTTTTACACCCAGTGAGTGGAATGTTCTCCTTGGATGACTGTCATGTAGCTCCTGGAACTAAAGTATTTGTTTACTTCCTGCCTTCTTCTTTTTTTTTTTTAAATTAGGTATTTTCTTTATATACATGTCAAATGATATCTCCTTTCCCAGTTTCCCCTCTGAAACAAATAAAATAAAATAAAAATAAAAATAAAATAAAATAAAAAAAATCTGTTCCTTCTCCCCTCCCCCTGCTCACCAAACCACTCTCCTCTGCTTCTTGGCCCTGTCATTCCCCTACACTGGGGCATAGAACCTTCACAGGACCAACGGCCTCTCCTCCTATTGATGACAGACTAGGCCATCCTCTGCTATGCATATGCTGCTGGAGCCATGAGTCCCACCCATGTGTACTCTTTGGTTGGTGGTTTAGTCCCTGGGAGCTCTGAGGGTACTAGATAGTTCATATTGTTGTTCATCCCAAGGGGCTGCAAACCCATCAGCTCCTTGGGTCTTTTCTCTAGCTCCTTCATTGGGGACCCTGTGCTCAGGCCAAAGGATGCCTGTGAGCCTCTACTTCTGTATTAGTCGGGCACTGTCAGAGCCTCTCAAGAGACATCTAACACTTGTTGCCTTTTTGGACCCAATTTTGGTGCTGGGTTTAGATTCTAATCATTCAGACCAAGCTCCACATGAGGCAGGTTTCTAGTTAGTTGCCTTCTTGCTATGACAAAAATAAACCTGACCAATTTAAGGAAGAAAGGAGCTACAATTATTTATTCAATGCTATCAACTTTACTTTAATTCGTTTCTTTAAAAAAAAAATAGTGCTAGAAATAAGTTTGGATTCACTGATGACACTTTTGGCTTACAAGTACTGCACATTTGACTCACAACGTTACTCCACGGACCCTGATTGTGGGTAGGCATCTGAGGATACGGTCCCCATGGCAGTGAAGGCACGGCTGTAGGGAAATAAGAAGGCTGGTCACATTACAGGCAGAGGTCGGAAGTAGAAAGACATGAATGTTGGTGCGCATCCTATTTCTCCTTTTTATCAAAAGCAGGAAACTTCCTGACCTTATTTAGGGTGGGTATTCCCACATCACCCAGCCCCATTACAAAACTCCCTCACAAACATGCCCAGACATTTGTCTTTTTGCTGATGACTACAGACCTTGTCAAGTTACCCACTGGCATTAACCATCACAGTTCAGTCCTGACAGAGGTCCATTGGACATAATCCGTGCTTAGACACTCACTAAATTTAGCAATAGCAACTGTTCGATACAGTCACGAGACCCACATTGAGTCCTTCCCACGTATCGTACATTCTCTACACTTGAAACCATGGGATCCACGGAACTCATCAATTGGCTACCATAGATGGATTGGTGAGCATTAGGTTTGGTAAGAAACCCTACATTTTAAGATGTAGAGCCATTGTGTAACACACCAGAGGCCAACATGAATGTGCACACATATGCGTGTATAACGCACACATAGATACACACACTGAGCATACATACTTGGACACATAAAAAAAAGACCACAAGAGTAAATCCATAGAGGCACGGTGTTTTTAAGTCACCGACTTCTCATAGGTGGATCAGACTTTCTTCATGAAAGTTTTGTTTGAAAACGAGCAAACAAGGGAGTGTAAACCATGAACAGCAGCAAAGAGGGTAGCCCGGAAGTTCTCAGTAGCACTCAGCATTCTGACCCACGCTGCTTAGTTGAGAGAATTCAGTGAGGTAGTTACTTTTCACATTGCTGGGACCCAACAGCAAACAGGAAGTAATGTAGGGAAGGAAGGAAGGAAGGAAGGAAGGAAGGAAGGAAGGAAGGAAGGAAAGAAGGGCTCAGTGTTGGCCACAGTGTGAAGGAAGGGCTCGGTCTGGGCCACAGTGCGAAGGAAGGGCTCGGTCTGGACCACAGTGTGAAGGAAGGGCTCAGTGTGGGCCATAGTGTGAAGGAAGGGCTCAGTGTGGGCCACAGTGTGAAGGAAGGGCTCGGTCTGGGCCGCAGTGTGAAGGAAGGGCTCGGTGTGGGCCGCAGTGTGAAGGAAGGGCTCGGTGTGGGCCACAGTGTGAAGGAATCTTCCCACCATAGGGGAGGTGATGATAGGTTTTTTTTTTTTTTTCTAATAAAAAAATGATGGGTGGCTTTTATTTATTTAGCTTATCCTTTTTGTTGTTTCCTTTTGAAGTGGTAGTTTCAGTATCCTTCCCTTTCCTCCCCCTCAGGTATACCACCTCACAATCCTTCAAATTCATGGCCATTTTTTCTAATTGCTATTTCATGCATATATGTATTTGCATATGCATATATGTTCCTAAAGATAATCAGTTGGGTCCGCATCATCTTACCCGTATCTAGGTGTTTAGGCAGTTTGGCACTGGGCAATCAATTGGTGTTCTGTTCTCTGGGGAGGACCACCTCACCTCTTAGCTGCCATCTTTACTCACTTGCCGCCTGTGCTTTCTGTGTAGGCTGAGGCCTCTTGACCGTTCCCTGGTACAATTTGGAGTCTTGGTTGGCTGTCACATTTTATCCACAAAGAAGTCAGGAAAAGAACAGAAAGTAGGTCGTGCTGTCCTATTGGTGTATTTCTCCAGTAAGCTATCTTCTCTCCCTCCCTCCCCCACCTTTGTGTGTGTGTGTGTGTGTGTGTGTGTGTGTGTATGTGTGTGTGCACGTCCATGTGTATCCACAAACAATCTGAAATTATTTCTCCTTTATTGTTAAAGAAACATTTGCTATATATAGTAAATCTATAAAATATGGGCCTAAATGCTGCAATTTCTGTTTATTGGCACCTACCCCTCTAAACCCTAGGATGGCAACATCTATTATTATGCCCACATATAATAAGTGCTTGAAAATACTGCTTGAATGAATGACGAAATCTTACTTGTGATACTCAGAAATCCTTCAGGTGCCAAGTGAGATGTTCTTTTCTGATTACCAGAGCAATAAATGCTAATCACAGAAAAGTGTAATGAAATATATTAGCTTATGTGATTTTAATATATTTTCCCCATAATGTCCTGATGAATGTATGTGTGACTGTGATTTAGCTACATAATTATGGAAAAAGTCAGTATCATTAAATATACATTTAAATTTTTATTATTGAACATTCCTTTAATTATTTAAATGTTACTCCAAATATTATTTAAAATGCTATACATCGATGCACGAGAATGAATTTACCAATGAAATTCAAATGACATTTAAGTTATCCCTAAATTTTATCTTCTCTTTACAAATATTACTGTTGTCATTTCCTGTGTGTGTGTATGTGTGTGTGTGTGTGTGTGTGTGTGTGTGTAGTATATATTCAGTGTTGTAGTAGAAATGGGTATGTATGTGCCATGTGGAGGGTGATCATGTATGTCACAGGGATGTGCATTTATGTTTACATGTGTATCTTACTTAGGGTTAGTATTTCTGTGCTGAAAAGTCATTACCAAAAGCAACTTGAGAAGGAAAAAGCTTATTTGGCCTGTACTTCCACATCACGGTTCATCATCAAAGGAAGCCCAAAAAGAGAACTCAGGCAGAGCAGGAACCCGGATGTAGGAGCTGATACAGAGGCCATAGAGGAGTATTGCTTACTGGATAGCTCAACTTGGATGGCTCAGCCTGCTTTCTTATAGAACCCAGAACCACCAACCCAGGCGTGGCACCACCCATAATGAGTTGAGCTCTCCTCCATTAATCACTAATTAAGAAAATATCCTTCAGACTTGTCAACAGCCTAGTCTTATTGGAGGCATCTTCTTACTTGATAGTTCCTCCTCTCAGATGATTGTAGATTCTGTCACGTGGCCGTGAAACTACTCTGCACAGTTCTGTGGTTGGGTATGTTATGTTTGCACATGTGCCCATTTATGAGCGTAGATGCAAAGTCAGTAAGTGCCTGCCCCGGTCAGGTTCTGATCTTGGAGTGTCCAGGCACCATTGCTCAGCAGGCCAGCCTGGGAGGAGCAAAGCTAAACCAGGCCAGGTGGGTTCAGCAGGTCTGCGGTTGGCAGCAAGTGTGGAGAGAGACGGCCATTTCCGTGATGGCTTTCAGTAGAACAGCTCTCTCTTATTGATGATAGCAGAGCTATATAAACCCTGTGGGGAGGGTCAGGGGTTTTTAGGTGCGTGTACATCATTGGCTAGGGCTGAGGTGCTGGAAATAATCCACTTGCATAAAGAGGAATCCCAGGTACTTGCTGCACCTGTCCTTAGAGGGAGAGAGGAAGTTTAAACTGTAATTTAACCACCAGCCTATACCACTACCTCAGGGTAATGGAGGCGGGGGACACACGGCTTGTGTGCACTGGACCATGCAGCCCCAGATCAAGTAGGAAAAGAGTCCTACTCCTGCCAGTGTCAGGACAAGAATTTTAAGGTGTAGACATGTTGCAACCCCAACTCTTGCTCCAGAATGGCTCTTCCAGCTGCATGGCTTTTCTGTTCACACGTCAATGGGGTAAGGTAATCATAAACCATTAGAGCCCTTACTTTTTCTGTTATAGTGAGAGAACACCCTGACTGAAAGTAAATGTAGGAGGGAAAGCCTCCTTTTGGTTGACAGTTCCAGAGGATGCACAGTCATTCATGATAGAGCAGGCGTGGCAACAGGAGATAGCCTGTCATTCAGGAAACTGATCACAGTTTAACCACAGACAGGAAAGGGGGACATGAAACCAAGCTATGAAACCTTAGAAGCCACGCCCACTGGTGTACTTCTTCCAATAAACCTGTTCCTCCTAAAGTTTCCATAATCTTGCCAATGGCACCTCCAGCTGGGGACTAAGTGTTCAAATTGGAGAACCTGTATAAGACAGTTCATATCGGGACCGCAACAAGGAAGCAATATAAATTTTAAGAACTGAGTTCAGTTGTGGCAATGAAACCATGTAACACTAAGTATTCATCTGAAATTGGAGCGGAATATGCACAGGAATGGGTAAATTTAGAAACATTGTAATTCTGAAGGGGCATATCAAGCATGCTTTTTAATGCTTTTGAATGTGTCATTGGGGGGGGGGGG
>JADRCD010067305.1:0-15131 GCA_019843815.1 Montemys delectorum | reverse complement strand
AGTTCTGTATTAGTTGGGTACTGTTAGAGCCTCTCAAGAGACAGCTATATCAGGCTCCTGTCATCCAGCAGTTCCATGGCAACTCTTAATGGTACTAGTTAGTTAATATTGTTGTTCATCCTAAGGGGCTGCAAACCCTTTAGCTCTTTGAGTCCTTTCTGTAGCTCCTTCGTTGGAGACCCTCAGTCCAACAGTTGGATGTGAACCTCTACTTCTGTATTAGTTGGATACTGTCAGAGCTTCTCAGGAGACAGTTATATCAGGCTCCTGTCATCCAGCACTTGCTGGCATCTACAATAGTGTCTAGATTTGATGGTTGAATATGGGAAGGATTCCCAGGTGGAACAGTCTCTGGATTGCCCTTCCTTCAATCTCTGATCCATAGTTAGTCTCTATAGCTCTTTCCATTGGTATTTTCTTCCCCCTTTTAAGAAGAATGAAATAGCCACACTTTGGTATTCCTTCTTCTTGAGTTTCTTATGGTTTGTGGTTTGTACTTTGTGTATTCCGATCTTCTGGGCTAATATCTACTTATCAGAGAATGCATACCATGAGTGTTCTTTTGTGATTGGGTTACCTTACTCAGGATGATAGTCATCAGGTCTATCCATTTCCCCAAGAATTTCATATTCATTGTTTTTAATAGCTGAGTAGTACTCCACTGTGTAGATGTACCACATTTCCTGTATTGATTTCTCTATTGAGGGACATCTGCATTGTTTCCAGTTTCTGGGTATTATAAATAAGGCTGCTATGAACATAGTGGAACATGTGTCCTTATTACATGTTGGAACATCTTCTGGGTATATGACCAGGAGTGGTATAGATGGGTCCTCAGGTAGTACTATGTCCAATTTCCAGAGGAACCACCAAACTGATTTATAGACTGGTTGTACCAGCTTGCAATCCCACCAGCAATGAAGGAGTGTTCCTCTTTCTCCACAACATTGCCAGCATATGCTGTCACTTGAGTTTTTAATTTGAGCCATTCTGACTGGTGTGAGTTGGAATCTCAGGGTTGTTTTGATTTGTATTTCTCTGATGGCTAAGGATGTTGAACATTTCTTTAGGTGCTTCTCAGTCATTCAGTATTTTACAGTTGAGAACTCTTTGTTTAGCTCTGTACCCCATTTTTAATAGGGTTACTTGGTTCTCTGGAATCTAACTTCTTGTGTTCTTTGTATACACTGGACATTAGCCATCTATCAGATGTAGGATTGCTAAAGATCTTTTCCAAATCTGTTGGTTGCTGTTTTGTCCTATTGATAGTATCTTTTGCCTTACAGAAGGTTTGCAATTTTTTTGAGAACCCATTTGTCAATTCTTGATCTTAGAGCAAAAACTATTGGTGTACTGTTTAGGAAAATTTCCCCTATTCCCACGTGCTCGAGTCTCTTCCCCACTTACTTTTTTATTAGTTTCTGTGTATCTAGTTTTATGTGAAGGTCCCTGATCCACTTGGACTTGAATTTTGTACAAGGAGATAGAAATGGATCAATTTGCATTCTTCTACATGCTAACCACCAGTTGAGTCAGCACCATTTGAAAATGCTGTCTTTTTTCCACTGTATGGTTTTAGCTGCTTTGTTAAAGATCATGTGACCATAGGTGTGTGGATTCATTTCTGGGTCTTCAATTTTATTCCATTGATCTACCTGCCTGTCACTGTACCAATACCATGCAGTTTTTATCATAATTGCTCTGTAATATAGCTTAAGTGTAGGTATGGTGATTCTATCAGAAGATCTTTTGTTGTTGAGAATAGTTTTCACTATCCTAGGTTTTTTGTTATTCAAGATAAATTTTGAAATTGCTGTTTCCAACTCTGTGAAGAACTGAGTTGCAATTCTGGTGAGGATTGCATTGAATCTGCAGACTTCTTTTAGCAAGAATGTCATTTGTATTATATTAATCCTGCCAATCATGAACATGGGAGATCTTTCCATCTTGTGAGACCTTCTTTGATTTCTTTATTCAGATACTTGAAATTCTTGTCATACAGATCTTTCACTTGCTTAGGTTAGAGTCACTCCAAGGTATTTTATAATATCTGTGACTATTATGAAGGGTGTTGTTTCCTTAAATTCTTTCTCAGACTGTTTATCCTTTGTGTAGAGGAAGGCCATTGATTTGCTTGAATTAATTTTATACCCAGCTACATTGCTGAAGTTGTTTTTCAGGTTTCGGAGTTCTCTGGGTAATTTTTGGGATTACTTGAATAAACGATCATATCATCTAAAAATAGTCACAATTTGACTTTTTCCTTTCCAATTTGTATCCCTTTGATCTCCGTTTGTTGTGTAATTGCGCTGGCTAGGACTTCAAGTACAATATTGGATAGGTAGGGAGAGAGTGGGCAACCTTGTCTAGTTCCTGATTTAAGTGGTATTGCTTCAATTTTATCTCCATTTTTTTTATATTGGTTACTGGTTTGCTGTATATTCCTCTTACTACATTTAGGTATGGGCCTTGAATTCATGATCTTTCTAAGACTTTTATCATTAAGGGTTGTTGGATTTTGTCAAATGCTTTTTCAGCATCTAATGAGATGATCGTATGGTTTTTTTTTTTTTTGAGTTTGTTTATATAGTGGACTATGTTGATGGATTTCCATATGTTGAACCATTCATGCATCCCTGAGATGAAGCCTACGTGATCATGATGGGTGATTGTTTTGATATGTTCTTGGATTCAGTTTGCAAGAAATTTATTGAATACTTTTGCATTGATATTCATTAGGGAAATTGGTCTGAAGTCTTCTTTCTTTGTTAGACGTTAGGTTTCAGAGTAGTTGTGGCTTCATAGAACAAATTTAGTACCTTCTGTTTCTATTTTTGTGTAGTAGTTTCAGGAGTATTGATATTAAACCTTATTTGAAGGTCTGATAAAACTCTGCTCTAAACACATCTGGTCCTCAGCTCTTTTTGGTTGGGAGACTATTAATGACTGTTTCTATTACATTAGGGGATATGGTACTGTTTAGACCATTTGTCTGATCTGGATTTAACTTTGGTACCTGGTATTTGTGTAGAAAACAGTTCATTTCACCCAGGTTTTCTAGTTTTGTTTACTATTATCTTTTCTGGTAGGATCTCATGATTTTTTGGATTTCCTCAGTTTTTGTTGTTATGTCTCCCTTTTTATTTCTGATTTGGTTAATTAAGATACTGTCTCTGTGCTCTCAAGTTACTCTGTCTAAGGGTTTATCTATCTTGTTGATTTTCTCAAAGAACCAGCTCCTGGTTTGGTTGATTCTTTGTATAGGTCTTTTTGTTTGCACTTGGTTGATGTCAGCCCTGAGTTTGATTATTTCCTGTCATCTACTCCTCTTGGGCGAAATTGCTTCTTTTTGTTCTAGAGCTTTCAGATGTGCTGTCATATTGCTGGTGTATGCTCTTTTTGGAGGCACTTAGAGATATGAGTTTTCCTCTTAGGACTTCTTTCCTTATGTCCTACAAGTTTGGGTAAGTTGTGGCTTCATTTACATTAAACTCTAAAAAGTCTTCAATTTCTTTATTTCTTCCTTGACCAAGTTATCATTGAGTACAGTGTTGTTAAGCTTCCACATTTAAGTGGGGTTTCTATTGTTTATGTTGTTATTAAGGACCAGTCTTAGTCCATGGTGATCTTATAGGATGCAAGGAATTATCTCAATCTTCTTGTATCTGTTGAGGCCTGTTTTGTGACCAATTATATGGTCAGTTTTGGAGAAGGTACCATGAGGTGCTGAGAAGAAGGTATATCCTTTTGTTTTAGTATAAAATGCTCTATAGATATCTTGCAATCCATTTGTTTCATAATTTCTTTTAGTTTCACTGTGTCCCTGTTTCTTTTCTGTTTCCATGATCTGTCCATTGCAGAGAGTGGGGTATTGATGTCTTCAACTATTGTTGTGTGCTTTGCAATGTGTGTTTCAGCTCTAGTTGTTTTTTGTATGAATGTAGATGCCCTTGCATTTGGAGCATAGAGGTTCAGAATTTAGAGTTCATCTTAGTAGTTATTACCTTTGATGAGTATCAAGTGTCCCTCCTTATCTTTTTTGATCACTTTAGATTGAAAGTCGATTTTATTCGATATTAAAATGGCTACTCCAGCTTGTTTCTTGGGAGCATTTCTTTGGAAAATTGTTTTCCAGCCTTTTATTCTGAGGTAGTATCTGTCTTTGTCACTAAGGTAGGTTTCCTGAATGCAACAAAAATGTAGTTTCTGTTTATGTACTCAGTCTGATAGTCTGTGTCTTTTTATTGGGGAATTAAGTCCATTGATATTAATAGATATTAAGGAAAAGTAATTGTTGCTACCTATTATTTTTGTTGTTAGAGTTGGAATTCTGTTCATGTGACTATCTTCTTTTAGTTTTGTTGAAAGATTACTTTCTTGATTTTTCTAGGATGTAGTTTCCCTCCTTGTATTCGAGTTTTCCACATATTATCCTTTGAAGCACTTGATTTGTGGAATGATATTGTGTAAATTTTGTTGTGTCATGTAATACCTTGTTTTCTCCATCTATAATAATTGAGTTTGACAGTTATAATAGCTTGGGCTGGCATTTTTGTTCTCTTAGGGTCCATATAACATCAGCTCATGATCTTCTGGCTTTCATAGTCTCTACCAAGAAATCTGGCGTAATTCTGATAGGTCTGCCTTTATATGTTACTTGAGCTTTTTTCCTTCACTGCTTTTAATATTTCTTTCTTTGTTTTGTGCATTTGGTGTTTTGATTATTAAATGATAGGAGAATTTCTTTTCTGGTCCAAAATATTTGGAGTTCTGTAGACTTCTTATATGTTTATGGGCATCTCTTTCTTTAGCTTAGGGAAGTTTTCTTTTATAATTTGTTGAAGATATTTACTGGCATTTTACGTTGGAAATCTTCACTCTCTTCTATAGCAATTATCCCTAGGTTTGGTCTTCCCATTGTGTCCCTGATTTCCTGGATGTTTGGGATTAGGATCTTTCTACATTTTGCATTTTCTTTCATTGTTGTGTCAATATTTTCTATGATATCTTCTGCACCTGAGATTCTGTCTTCTATCTCTTGTATTCTGTTGGAGATACATTTACGGCTCCTGAGTTCTTCCCTAAGTTTTCTATCTCCAGAATGGTCTCTTTTTGTGATTTCTTAATTGTTTTTACTTCCATTTTTAGATCCCGGATGGTTTTGTTGGATTGCTTTACCTGTTTAATTGTATTCTCCTGTAATTATTTAAGGGATTTTTGTGTTTTCTTTTTAAGGGCTTGTGCCTGTTTAGCTGTATTCTCTTGTATTTCTTTAAGGGAGTTATTTATGTCCTTCTTAAATTCCTCTATCAGCATCATGAGATATGATTTTAGATCTGAATATTGCGTTTCCAGTGTTAGGGTATCCAGAACTTGCTCTTGTGGGAATACTGGGATTTAATGATGCCAAGTAGTCTTGGTTTCTGTTAGTAAGATTCTTGGGTTTGCCTTTCACCATCTGGTAATCTCTGGTGTTAGATGTTCTTGCAGTCCCTGGATGGAGCTTATTCCTCCTTTGGGTCTGTAAGCCTGTGTCAGCACTCCTTGGGTATCAGCTCTCTCCTGCTAAGACCCAGGCACAGAGGTCTGACGATCAGCAGTCACTACTGGGTACAGATTGATGCAGGGAGGACCCTGTCCCAGCTGCTCTGTTGCTTCTCCATCCTATGCCTCCTAACTGAAGCTGCAGTCTGTAGTCTAACTCCCAACAATGGTCAGTAGCAGCTGTGAATTCAAGTCTAAGGATTTAGCAGTTGCTCAGTTCCACAAGGCAAGCAGGCAAAGAAGAGAGAGAGCACAGTTTTTGTTTTAATTATTATGTGGTTGGAGGGTTTCCTTTTTTGATTCAATATATTTTATGTTCTGCAAGCTTCTTGTATGTTTATGGCCTTCTCTTTTTTTAGGTTAGGGGTGGTTTCTTCTATGATTTTTTGAAGATATTTTATGGGCCTTTCAACTGGGAATCTTTACCATATTATATTGCTACTATTTTTATGTTTGGTCTTTTCATAGTGTCCCAGATTTCCTGGATGTTTTGAGATATGAATATTTTACTTTCAAGTTTTCTTTGACTGATGCATCTATTTCTTCTATTGAATAGTCTACACCTGAGATTCTCTCTTCTAACTCTTATATTGTGTTGTTGACTCTGGGGGTCTATAATTATTTTTCTTTTTCCTAGGTTTTACATCTCCAGGTTTGTCTCCATTTCTGTTGTCTCTATTGCTTCTATTTCTATTTTTAAGTCTTGAGCAGTTTTATACATTTCCTTTACACATCGGATTGCATTTTCCTGTATTTGTGCAAGGGCTTTATTTATCTCCCTTTAACGGCCTCTATCATCTTCATAATATTGAATCTAAGGTTATTTTCTTGTGATTCTGGTTTAATATGATATAAAGGACTTGCTGTATTAGCAGATATGGGTTCTGGTCATGCCATCTTGCACTGGCTTGTGTTAATTGTATTCTTGCTCTTGCCTTTAGTCATCTGGTTTTCTCTGGTGTTGGCTGACCTGGCAGTCTAACTACATGTAGTTACCTGCTGGGACTTGTAGTCTTGAGTGGCCACAGGGTACCCAAAAGACAAAGAGCTGTTGGCTTGGGTGTGAGTACAAATCTTAGATTTCAGGTAGCACTATGGACTAGAAGATGGAGCTGATTGTTTTAGGTGTGAGCAGGCCTCCCAGAAGAGCTATGGGCTGGGGAGTAGGTATCAGTTCAAGATTGTAGGTAGAAGTGTGAACTAGAAAATGATGGAGCTCTGAAAACACGGGGCAGGCATAAGAGATGCTGGGTTTGTTGGGGTCCCAGTAAGCAGAGGATTGAGGTATGGGTGTCTGACCTGGCTGTTCCATATGAGAACAGACTTCCTGATAGGCAAGCAGAGCTTTGGGTTGGGGAGAATGATGTCAATCCTGATTGCAAATAAAGGTGTGAAACAGAAGGAAGATGAAGCCACCATGTAATTTTTTAGTAAAACATATTTGTGTATCTTAGACTTTCATTGCAACTTTTATTTTATTATGTCTCTAAGAATCTCTAACAAAATGCTATGAGCATATACATTGAATAAACCTTCACTATTTCATCCCACATCTTATTCACCAAAATTTTTTTTCCACTTTTTATTTCTATACATTTCAAAAACCAAATTATACTACTAAGTAATTCTTGTGGATCACTTGAATTTAAGAAGAAACAAATTAACTTGGATTCACTTAAAAAGAAAATGATATTTTAGGTCATCTTTCCTTCTTACAGGCAAACTGATTATGCCTATTAAAAATGATGACAGTGTCAGTTAAATAAAACAAATATTCTAACTCTCCCAATTATTTATAATGTTTTTTTTTATAATTTATAATATCCATAATCTGTTAGTATTGGTTCATTTTATTTTGGGATAGTAAAAATTTGTTTGCCCATCATATATGGAGAAGTCTGTGTTAAGAGTTTCTTCATGATCTGGGGACAGTGTTTATGAGATACAATACTTCACTGCGCATACAGAAAATTAAAGTAGACTATGATTTATCTCCCATGTGATATATAGAAATAACTTTTCAATCTACGTGATTATTTAAAGTTTATGATTAGCTTATTTTTGAAAGTCATTTATCAAATAACCAGACAATTTGCTCATGTCATGTATATGATTAAGCATACATATCAATGTATACTTGAAATTGTCCTTCAATTCCTACTGAAAAGAAAGCATGGTCAGAAAATAAAATAGATACGTTTTCTGAAAAAAAAAAAAAAGAAAGAAGAAGAAGAAGAAACAAATTTTAATCTTTTCATCCAAACAGTTACACTTAGAATGTGAAAATACTTCCACAATATTTTATGGCCTTTGATTTCATTACTAGTTTGTAAGAAATGCCCAGATACCCTAATTTGACAAATAATACATGAAAATAGAAGAGTCGTATAATAAAATTGTTACTGTTTTAATTATAGTTTTACTGCTGTGAAAAGACTCCATGATCAATGCAACTCTTGTAAGGAAAAGATTTAATTGGGGCTGGCTTACAGGTTCAGAGATTCAATCCATTATTATCAAGGTGGAAGCATGGCAGCATCCAGTCAGGCATGATGTAGGAAGAGCTAAGAGTTCTACATCTTGTCCCAAAGGCAAACAGAAGGCTGGCTACCTGGGAGCTAGGATGAGGGTCTTAAAGCCCATGCTTACAATGACACACTTCCTCCAGCAAGGCCATAGTTACTCCAACAAGGCCACACCTTCTAATAGTGCCATTCCTGGGGCCAAGCATTTCAAACCATCACTGTTATATATTTTATTTACATTAGGTTCCCACCTCTACATGCAGTGTGATCTGTGCCCCTGGATTCAGGAGATTTCATCAGGAACAGACAGCAGACTGCTGCTTTGATTGTGTTCAGTGCCCAGAGAATGAGGTTTCCAAGGAGACAGGTATGTGTTTGTGTGAGAAGAATTTGTTCATATCTTCTATTTGCAAAATAGAATTTTGAACGTGTCTAGAAGGAAGCTGCAGACATAAAACATGTGGTTTAATATAATCATTTTACTTATATCAAGAATATTCTGAGCCCTCGAATGAACATGCACTGTCTTCCATAACCACACATTTTGTCCATATTGTGCTGGTTACATACTTTATATTCTCTGAAGAATATTTAATAGAAGTATTTTAGCTATTATTCTGTCAGAAAAATTTGTTCATGGCATTGCTGTACATATGTCTAACTGTCCTTGATCCTATGCACAAATTAAATTGACATAATCAGTCCACAGTCTTGTTCTCCTGAAACCCAGATTGATCCCCAAGAAAGAACAGAGGGTCAGGCTCTTGTTATTATTTAATGAGATGTATTTAAGATGTAAACTAGCTTGTAGAATGGAAGCACTTAATATGACAGAATTAGAGTGAGAGTGTAAATACCAAAAATTTACACGAAGATGTCATAGTGTTATTCTGCAGCTTACTGAGAGATATGAAGGATTTGTGATATACATTTTGTTGCCTGACACCTAGCTTTGAATATATAGTTGAGAACAATAACAGACTTTACCACACATAGTGGAAAGTGAGAAATACATTCGATTTGATGATTGTTTTATCAATGTGAAATATATGCAAAGATGTATGTGTTCATACATACAATCATTGATACACTCTTATGCATACCACATACACATAAGAATCTACCTAAGTGTATATTAGTGGAAATGTAATTACATCTCCTTCTATTTCTTGATTCAGCACCTACTACTGACTTCACTTGAAACTGTTATATATGTCCCCTCTATTCTCAGATTAATAGCGAAATGACAAGAGAGGTAGATTAAATCAAGATACATTATATATACATTAAAAATTCAATAATAAATTCAAATAAATATAATGAATATAACATAAATATAAAGAACATAAAACAAAATAATAAAAATAGTATACCCATTATCAAAGGAAAAGAACTTATTGGGAAAATTAATTGTCATATTCATTTCAAAATGCTTATGTTAATTTTTGAGGTGATATTCTTAAAGTGAAGGAGATTTTGGGGCATGGAACAGACATATTCTTTTATGCAAACATTCTGTGCCTAAGGAAATTGTATATCCTAGTTGCTAAATGAAGATCCAGACTAAGGGCTCAAGGAAATGTGTATATAGCATTGCATCAGTTGCTTTTATGATCTATCTAGACATAATGACATAGTCAGTGTTCTATTGCTTTGAAAGTAGAACATGAATATGACAATTATTTTAAAATAAAGCATTTAATTGGAAAACTGGTTACACTTTCAGAAGTTTAGTCTATTTTTAATTAATTATTTTATTTATATACATATCTCAAATATTGTTTCCTTCCTGATCCCATATGCCTCCCTATTGCCTTTGAAAGGGTTCCCAACCCAGGGATTGACCTTCCTTGGGGTATCGTGTCTCGACAGGATTAGGCACATCCTTTCCCATTGAGGCTAGACAAGGCAATCCACTGCAACATAGGTGCATAGGGTCTCAGACCAGCCCATATGGACTTTAGTTGGTAGCTTAGACTCTGGGAGCTCCCAGGGATACAGGTTAGCTGACACTGTAGGTCTTCTTATAAGGCTGTCATCCCTTAAGCTTCTTCAGTCCTTCCCTTAACTCTTCCATAGGGGTCCCTGACTTTAGTTCAATGTCTGGCTGTAAGCATCTGCATCTGTCTCAGTCAGCTCCTGGTAGAGCCTCTTAGAGGAAAGTCATGCTCAGTTCCTGTCTGTAAGCAAAACAAAGCATCAGTATTGGTGTCAGGGTTTGGTGTCTGACCATGGGATGGATTCCAAGTTGGACTGGTCTCTGGCCAGCCTCTCCTGCAGTCTCTGCTCCATTTCTGTCCCTGCATTTCTTTTAGACTGGAACAAATCTGTGTCAAAAATTGTGAAGGTTATTTGGTGTTCCAGTCCCTTTAATTGGGGGCCCTATGTAACTACTGGTGTTGTATTCTTCAGGTCACTACTGTTGAGCATTTGGCTAAGGGCACCCCGATTGAGTCCTGGGAGCCTCTCACATCCCATCTCTGGGACTTTCTTGAGGTTCAACAGTCCCACCCCTCACAAGTCCCCACAATAGAAACTGCATATTTCCATTCTTTCTCCTAGCCCTCTCAGCTTCTCTTCTGTCTCCCTCCATAGATGATACTGCTATCCCTTTCCTCTCCCCTCCCTTCTCCCACACAGGTTTCTCCTTCCCCATGCCTCCCATGATTATTTTCTTCCCTCTTCTAAGTAGGATTAAACTATTCTCACTTTGGCTTTCCTTCCTGTTTTACTTTTTAGCATGCATGTGTTATATCATGGAGATTCTGTAGTTTTTGGCTAATATTCACTTATCAGTAATTACATACTATGCATGTCCTTTTGGGTCTAAGTTACCTCACTCAGGAGGATATTTTCTAGTTCCATGAACTAGCTGGCAAAATTCATGATGTTCTCAGCTTTAATAGGTGAATGGTATTCCATTGTGTTGATGAACCATGTTTTCTGTGTTCATTCTTCATTTGAAAGGTATCTGCACTGCTTCCAGCTTTTGATTATTATGAATAAGCCTGCTATGAACATAGCAGGGCATGTGTCTTTGTAATATGGTAGAGCATCTTTTTGGGTATGTGTCTAGGAGTGGTATAGCTGGGTCTTAAGGTTGAACTATTTCCAATTTTTAAAAGAACAATAAAATTGATTTCTAGAGCAGTTGTACAGGTTTGCAGGAGTGTTCACCTTTCTCCACATTTGTGCCAGCATGTGTTGTCACTTGATTTTTTTGATCTTAGCCATTCTGATTGATGTAAGATGAAATCTCAGGGTCATTTAGATCTGTATTCCCTGATGACTCAGGATGTTGAACATTTCTGTAAGTGCTTCTCAGTCATTTGAGATTCCTGTCTTGAGAATTCTGTTTAGCTCTGAATCTCATTTTAAATAGGGCTATTTGGTTCTCTAGAGTCTAACTTCTTGAGTTCTTTGTATTTTTAGATATTAGCACCCCCCATTCAGGGAAGGCTATCTGAGTGGAACCTGCCCACAGTCCCACTCAGGTCTGTGTTTGCTTCAGCCGGAGGTTAGGCAGGACCTGCAAAATAAAACCATCGAGAACAAAGAGGCAGATGTCAAGTAGAGTTCTATCAAGGCATCTCTTTGCTTGGGGGTGTTTTGAGCTTCTCGGGCAACTTCTTTCAGAGATAAGCTGATAGTCTGCAGGTCTTTCTGCTTAATTCCCCAGGTGACTGCCTCGGGCAAAATCCACCAAGTCCGGATGCTGAACTGGACATGGGAGACAACATTTCCTCCATTTTTTGTTTAGAAAAAAGCAGGACTAAGGCATAAATAAACAGCAAAGTTGTGTACAGGGATTTTTACGATGCTTAGACAGAAATAACTTGTGTATTTATTATCTCTGGCAGATATTGTTACCCATCCTTGAGGTCACGTGCATCTAGTTTGACACTGCATACCAGGCTCATTATGTGTTTTTTCAAAAACACAGCCACTCAGTGTGTGCCTCTGCCTTAGGTGGATATCTGCCAGAGACCTAACCCTATGAGACAGGCTTCCGTAATGCACCCTCCATCCGTGCAACTAATGCCAAGATAGGCCTTTAATGCCTGCACAGTCCAAAAGTTGCCATAGTTTCTCTGAAAACACCCTTTTCTGAAGTTCTCCCAGAGCCGCCATTGTGCTGGGGATGGGTGTAGTTTCCTGATTCAGTTCCAAATTACCAGTTCTGACTCAGGGAACCTAGAGAACAGGGCTCAATTCAAATGTAAATTAGTAGGGTTAAGCCAGTAAGCTCAGGATGGACCAGCTTTTGGAATGCAAATACTGCAGAGGTAGTGAAGATGTAGGATGCCTTCTTGTCCCATTGGATGTATCCTTTACCTTACAAAATCCTTTCAGTTTTATGGAGTCCCACTTAAGAATTGTTGAACTTAGACTCTGAACTCCATTGGTGTTCTGTTCAGGAAATTTTCTCCTGTGCCAACAATGTGTTTGAGTCTATTTTGCTACTTTCTCTTCTATTACATACAGTACATCTGTATCAGTTCAGGTCCTTGATACACTTTGACTCGAGCTTTGTGCAGAGTGATAAATATGGATTGATTTCTACATGCAAATTTTACCCGTTAGGCCAGAACCATTTTTTGAAGATGCTTTCTTTTTCCACTGTATGGTTTTGGATCTTTTGTCAAAGATCAAGTGTATACAGCTGTGTGGATTTACTACTGGGTCTTTGATTCTATACCATTGATTGACCTGTCTGTCTCTGTATCAATATTATGTGATCTTCATCACTATTTCTCTGTAGTATAGCTTCAGGTCAGTGATGAGCACCACCCCAGAAGTTCTTTTATTTTCCAGAATTGTTGGGTCTATTCTGGGACTTTTCATTTCCATATAAAGTTGAGAATTGCTCTTTGCATGCCTTTGAGGAATTGTGTTGGAATTTTGATGGGAATTGAATTGAACCTGTAGATTGCTTTTGGTCAGATGGCCATTGTCATTATGCTAATCCTACTGATTCTTGATTATTGGAGATATTTCTGTCTTCTGAGTTCTTCTTCTATGTCCTATTTCAGGGACTTTAAGTTCTTGAACACAGATGTTTTACCTGCTTGGTTATATTTACACTATGATACATTATATTATTTGTGGCTATTGTGAATGGTTTTGTTTCTGTAATTTCTTTCTTAACACATTAAGCATTTGTACAAAGAAAGGCTGCTGATTGGTTTGAGTTAATTTTTATATCCAGCTATTTTGCTTAAGTTGCTTATTGGCTTTAGAAGTTCTCTGGCAGAATTTTGTGGGTGGATTATATATATGATCAATTCTGCAAACAGTTACTGCTTGACTTCTTCCTATTTATTTATTTATTTATTTATTTATTTATTTATTTATACTCCATATTTACGCCACCCTGTCCACCCTCTGACTGTTCCATATCCCATACCCCCTCCTCACCCCTGTCTCCAAGTGGATGACCACACTCCCTGCCCCACCTGACCTCCAAATTTCCTGGGGACTCCAGGCTCTTGAGAGTAGGTGTATCATCTCTGACTAAACACAGACCTAGCAGTCCTCTACTGTATGTGTGTCAGGGGCCTCATATCAGCTGGTATACACTGCCTATTTTGTGGTCTAGTGTTTGAGAGACCTTGAGGTTCCATATTAATTGGGACTACTGGTCCTCCTACAGGGTCACCCTTCTCCTCAGCATATTTTAGCCATCCCTAATTCAACATCAGAGGTCAGTTGCTTTTGTCCATTTGTTGGGTGCAAATATCTGTATCTGACTCTTTCAGCTGCTTGTTGTGTCTTCTGGAGTATAGTTATGTTGGGGCCTTTTTTGTGAGTGTTCATAGCCTCAGTAATAGTGTGAGGCCTTAGTATGTCCCCTTGAGCTGCATCTCACTTTGGGACTGTCACTGGACCTTCTTTTCCTCAGTCTCCTCTCCATTTCCATCCCTGTAATTCTTTCAGACAGGAACAACTATTGGTCAGAGTTGTGATTGTGGGATGGCAACCCCATCCCTCAATTGAGCCTTGTCTTCCTCCTGGAGGTTGGCTCTATATGTTCCTTCTCCCTACTGTCAAGTATTTCATCTAAAGGCCCTCCTTTTGAGTCCTGAGAGTTTCTCACCTCCCAGGTCAATGGTGCATTCTGGAGGGTCCCCTTGACCTCCTATTTCCTGCAGTTCTTGTTTTCATTCTTTCTGCTGGCTCTCAGGGCTTCAGTCCTTTTTCCTCCCCCAATACCAGAATGGGTTCCCCTCTCCCTCTCATTCCCCCTCCACCTGTCCACTTTCCCTCCCAGGTCCCTCCCTCCCTCCCTCCCTCCCTCTGCACTTGTGATTGCTTTCTTCTCCTTCCTAGGTGGTACTGAGGAGTCCTCACTTGGGTCCTTCAGCTTGACTATTTTTTTTTTAATTATGTGGACTGTATCTTGGGTGTTCTGTACTTTTTTGGCTAATATCCACTTATTAGTGAGTACATACCATGCATGTCCTTTTGGGTCTGAGTTACCTCACTCAGGATGATATTTTCTAGTTCTACCCACTTACCTGCAAAACTCTAGATGTCCTCAATCTTAATAGCTGAGTAGTATTCCATTGTGTAAATGAAACAAATTTTCTGAATGCACTCTTCTGTCGTGAGGCATGCAGGTTGTATCCAGTTTCTGGCTATCACAAATAAGGCAGCTATGAACACAGTGGAACACATGTCCCTGTGGCATAGTGGCCATCTTTTGGGCATATGCCCAAGAGTGGAATAGCTGGGTCTTTAGGTAGATCTATTTCCAATTTTCTGAGGAACCTCCATATTGATTTCCACAGTAGTTGTACCAAATGCCAACCCACCAGCGATGGAGGAGTGTTCCTCTTTCTTCACATCCTCTCCAACATGTGTTGTCACCTGAGGTTTTGATGTTATCCATTCTGATTTGTGTAAAGTTAAATCTCAGGATTGTTTTGAATTGCATTTCTCTGATCGCTAAGGACTTCAAACATTTTTTTAGGTGCTTCTCAGCCATTTGAGATTCCTCAGTTGTGAAATCTTGGCTTAGTTCTATACCTCATTTTTTGATTGGTTGTTTGGGTTTTTTGG